>WBMY01015413.1:57433-59933 GCA_013397315.1 Donacobius atricapilla | reverse complement strand
TTTACATAAATAGTCTTCCTATTCGTTCTTTACAAAATGAGAAATTTGTGGGTATAGGTGTCTTCTACCGTGCTTTAAAGTTCTCTATCCAGAAAATGTACATGTCTTGTTAGGAATCTGCTCCAGAAGCCTAGGGATGTTTCTTCTTTGCCCTTACCTACCCCTGCCCAAGAAATCTGTTCCACTGGACAAAAAAACACCAACCTATGATTTATGTTCACTGAACAAAAGAGCATAGCCTTTAAAATAATTTTCTGAAAGTTCATAACTAGAATATGAAAAAATCCAGTGTCTTAAAAATAGAAGTATTTCAGGACACTTAATCGAAATACATAATAGAAGGATTTTACTTTTTTCTTTCCTTTTGCTTTTCTTTTTTTTTTTTTTTTTTAAAGATTGTACGTGAGTGTGTGTGTGTATTCACAATCACACAGGGCCTAAACAAGCAATAGCAAGTTAGATGAGGGCTTCAACTCTTCAGAAAAATCTCATTATGTGAAGAGTGAAGTGGCTCTGTGGGGAGCATTATGGAAATATCTGGGTTTGATTTAATGAGGCTCTTCACATTGGTGGAATATCAACTTAACAGAGAAAAGTCTACCCGGGGTGTCCAAGTTACCAAAATGAAAATTGGCAATTGAGATGATAAGAAAGTGGCTTTCTTGTGCGAAATCACTTCAGGTAAGAGAGATAACATTAAATAACATACATTCTATGCACCAAGAACAATGTTTTATGTACCAAGTCTCTTATCTGTCTCTTCTAATGACTTCCCTTAGCGGGTTGTTAGTACTTGACAGCAGGTCTCTGTGCGGGGAACTTTTTTCCAATTCCACATTCAAAGGAGGTCCATCAGAGAACATGATTGGCAATTTTCGTCATAATCTGCACATTATTAGCATCAAAATTGACATGGCAGTAACACTGGTGGTTTTTGATGTGCCTTTCTTCAAGTTCAAGGAAGTCCCTCCAGTAGCAGTGGTTTGGTTTAGCAGGTCTCAGTTACCCAGTGGTGGCTTTTCAGAGGCAAAGGCGCGATAGAGATTCGTGAGAAATAAATCCAAGAGCCGTTTTACCGAGAGAAGAAAAAGACGTCGAGAAAAAGAATTAAATTTAGAAAAGTGTCTGGAAGGTAAATGTTTCAGGACAACAGCCTACACCTAGAGAGATTCAAGTATTTCCCAGATAGCGTGGATTATGGTAGTTAGAAAGCGTGATCTTAAAAATGCCTCTCCCCATCCTGACAATGTCACACTTCCCTTCCCGTTACTGGCCCGGACGCGGCTGCCTCATTAGCGACCGCTCGTCCTACGGAAATACTCGAGACATTTCCCATTTACTCGAACTCAAACCAAAATAATAATAATAATAATAATAATCCNGAGGCGGCCGCGCTGCTGTTGAGGCCGGCGGCGGCCGGCGTCTGGTAGAGGCCGGGGTGTCGGAAACTGCAGAGCAGCTCCGGGCGGGAGTAGGGGTGCGAGAGGGCGCGGAAAGTGTCCAGCGGGCGGATGGAGGTGGCGAAGGGCGCGGCGGCGGCCCCCGAGGCGGCGGCGGCGGCGGCGGCAGACGTGACCCCGACGTGCGGGTAGTAGTGGAGCGGGACGTGGGAATGGAAAGGGTAGGGCAGACTGCCCGTGGCCGCCGCGTGGGTCATCATGTAGGTGTAGAAGCTGGGGTCGGCCGGGTGGGGCCAGGACATGGCCAGGCGCTGCCGCTTGTCCTTCATCCGCCGGTTCTGGAACCACACCTGCGGGGACACAAGCACAGCGCGGCCTCAGCTCCGCTCCGCGCCCCTCCGCGCCCGTTCCGGAGGACACCGGCGGGCACCCACCGACACACATTGCCAACGCTTCCAGGCGGTCCCTCTCCCTCCCGGAGCAGCCTCCAGCGACCTTGCCCGAGGGGAGCGGTGGGTACGGCCTTCCCTCTACTCGAGAGCTACCCCTTCGATCCGAATGTTTTCCCTTCGAATCGTCCCCCACTCAGGACTCTGTCCTCACGGTCCCGACTGACGCTGATTCATCCCCCCTACGTCTATTCTCTCCCCTCTTCGCTTTAGGAAATAAGCTAACGCGCTGAAAACTGACGAGGAAAATAAAAACAACAGTAATGCAACTTTTTAAAACGCAAATGAAAAGTGTTGGATGCAGAAAAGCANCGGCCAGGCCGGGCCGGGCCCGCTGCGCCCCTGCTCAAGGACAGCTGTCATTCTTACAAATCCCTGCTGCTAACAGAATCGATACATTTGGATTTGGAGGTTGTTTGTTGGTTATTGTTTGGTTGGCTGGTCGGGTTGGAGTTTTTTAATCCTTCATAACTGCTTTATTTTCAGATGGGGTGGGCTTGGAGACTGCAGGGCAGCCGAGCTCCGGGGAGAGCAGGCGAGGGCNAGGGCGCGGGCCGTGGCTCGGGGCCCAGGCTCGGCACTAGCCCGTTCCCTTCCGACTGCCGTTCTTTAGTTTCATTTGAGACATACAAAATAAAAGCAGCCATAACG
>WBMY01015398.1:436624-489926 GCA_013397315.1 Donacobius atricapilla | reverse complement strand
CCCACCGCCGCCGCCAATGGGCGCCCCGGGGCCGCGCCGGGCCGGGCCGGGCTGCGAGCGCCCCAAGGCTATCTGTACTCCGTGCCCGTCCGCCGTGCCCGCCAGTGCCCCCTGCTCCCCTGGACCCCAGCCCGTCTGTGTCCCATGTCCGCCTGTGTTCCATGCCGATCTATGTCCCCTGCCCCAGGGTGCCCCCTGCCCGCCTGTGTCCCCTGGCCGCGTGTCCCCGGAGGAGTGTGTGTGTGTGCTGGGAGCGGGGTGTGTCTTGTGCCCGCGGTGTGCCCTGCTGACGCCCACCGCTCTCCTCTTGGCCCCACAAGCATAACTCAGTGTAGCTAGCTTGCTCGAAGTTTTTTAAGTTTTAAGTTTCATCATCCCCTGATCACAGTATGTTCCTTCAAGCAGAAGGGCACACGTGGATGACATCGTGTAAAGATTGTTTTAGTGATAAAATACTCCCCGTGTTTTACAGTGACGAAGAGGGATGTAAATGGAGCTACGCATTACAGTGGTCCAAAACAGAAACCAGACCTCTACCCAAGCTTTGGATCACATCTTCTAACCACTTTTGTTATTACAGTTACAGACGTTTGTGTAGAGAACAAGTTATTAACACCGAAATTGGCGTTGCAGGGAAATCTTTTGCATTCCTCTCTCCCACCCAGTCACCCCTCCCGCATGACACTGCCACGAGGGTGGTGGGATAGGTGGGCAGAGGCTGTGAGTGTCTCTCAGCACTGCTGAAGGTGCTGCAGGGGAGCTGAGCTCACCCTTGCCAGGTGCAGTCACACAACCCCAGGCCTGTGCTGATCTATAATTCAGGTGCTTGCTCATTTTCGATAATAGCTTTTCTATTTTTAATGGGAAGTGATGGACCTGTCAAGGTATTAGAAATATTTTTTTTCCCCCAGGTTTTCATTTTCTTTGGTAATAATAATGTGGGATGGGAAGCTCATGGTGCACTTTAGAGCTAAAGTGCTTGGCAATCATGGGAGTTTCCACAAGACCTTATTTCTTTACACTTTGTGTTTGTGTCAGAGGAGCAGATAAATGAGGACATGGACTAAGTTCAGTGCAGTACGTGGCTGCCTAGCAGTGTACGAGGGAGAGTCACAGAGAGGGCCAGCAGGTCACTGATAAATCCCTGAAAACCTGGGAGGAAGCTCAGCACAGAGGGGAGGCTGCTGGGCTGAACAGATTCAGGTCATCTCTAGGGCTTTGGTGTGGGGTCTTTTCAGTCCTCCTGCCTTTTCTGTGGGACTGAGGGTGTGTCAGTGGACGGAGTGTGGTCTGCCTTTGCAGCTGGTTCTCCCACCTGGGACCTGGTTTGTGTTGAGCTGGAGTACCAGCGCTCCCTGTCCTGCCTGCCTTGGGAGCAGTCTGCTGACTCAGGGGAGGTCTGCCCAGCTTAGAAGTTAATTCTCTACAGAATGCTGGTTGGGGTTTTTCGTTTGTTTTTGTTTTGTTGGTTGTTTGTTTGTTTTTTCTTTCTTTCTTTCTTTCTTTCTTTTGTTGTTGTTGTTTTGGGTTTTTGTTGGTTTTTTATTTGTTTGGGCTTATTGTTGTTGTTGTTGTTGTTTTAACAAGACCTAACTGTAAATATCTGTAAACTATAAATAGACAAAGCACTGAACTAAATATGCCAGAGTTTGTCTTAGCTGTCAGACTAATTCAGATCTAACCAGCCACAAATTATTACTCTGAAGCTGTTTTTTTCCTCCCATATGCTAAAATTATTCTGAATTTGCTCTCATGTTGTCCTAATCCTAGTCTTTATTACTGAGATGTAATACTTTCGTTTGTTTTTCTTGTTGTTTCTCAGTATGCTCACCAGGACAACACGCCAGCCAAACACAGCATTGGGTTAGCCAAACCACCTGGGATTTGAAGGTTTTTTCCTTTGTCCCTCTTCAGACAGAAGTGGACGTGTGTTCAGGCAACTGTTGCATAAGGCACGGAAAGCCCCAAGATACCCTTTGGGCTTACAGTCAGCATTAAGCAGCTGCAATTGAGAGCTGACTTTCTGTTGGTATTTTGTTTGTTTGTTTTGGAAGCTCTTACATGCTTGTTTGAATTCCTTCCTGAGACACAAACTGGGAGTTTCACCAGTAATCTTAAGAGTTATTTGATAGGCAGGCTCAGGAGCTCTGTTTTTCCTGGCTGTAAAACCAAACATTTGTGGGACCACTTGAAAAAGCTGCAGCCCAAATTACCAGCTTTTAATGCAGCTAGAGCAAGGTGAAGAGACTTCATCTGATTGCCTCTGGCATTTTCTCCAAAGCCACTTGTTTCTCAGTAGCAGAAATATCTTGCCCAATTGGGATGCAATAATTTCCAAGCAAGTAAAGGAAACTGCAGCTGCTCAGCTGAGTCAGCCAAAGGTAAGCTCTGCAGGGGAGAAAATGTTTTTTTATTATCTTCTAGTGGCAAAATTACTACAACAGCCTGCAGGAAAAGATTAGATTATAATAGTAACAAAAACATCTGTTAAATTCTCAGCTCAGTGTATGTTTTGTGCATGTTTGAAAAAGAAAAAAAAAAAAAAAACAACAACCCAGGCATTTGGTAAAATTCTTTTGAATAAAACTCAATATTTAGATTCATTTTGGGATGTTAGGAGCCCACTGTGATCACAGGATAGACAGTGGTTTTAACTAATTGACTACATGGGGTATTTAATCAGTGGACAATACAGCTTTTAGCAATGGAGATTTTATTGAATTGAGCTTGGCATACTGTGACCTAATGAAGGAATAGGACAACTTGTGTTCATCATACAGGTTACTTGTAGGGACGAGTGACCTCTGTCCTGAGCGGGAGTGTGGTGTGAGGGGGGATGAATATTTGTCTGATCTGGCTCCCGGGGGATTCAGCTACTCAGCCTCCTCTAGAAATGTGTGACTTGCCATGACTGATTTGTGTCTCTGAAACCCTACCAGCTTCATCTGCCTGCCTTAGAAATCAGTTGTTCCAAGTCTGACAGTGCACAAATCACACCCATGCTCAGCTCTGTCAGTACAGGCTAGAACTTCAGCGTGACAGTTCCCAAATTCTCCCTAGTCCACATGCCTTGAAACTGCTGCCCAGCAAACCTGTTTCAGAGGATGCTTGTGCCTTTAGGGCATCTCTCAAGCCTCCTGCAGGAAATTTCCCATTCCTTGAGTGGCTCTGGGAGCCTGGCTGCAAAATGATTGTCCAAATGATGAGTATTCCTGAAAGCAACCTTTGCTTGCTTCCCTGCCTTTTGCATAAACCAATATTCAGTCAACGCACTTTTGTTTTTTACAGAGGCATTGCTGTGCTTTGCGTGTGTGCAGCACTTTATTCTCAGGATCTTGAAGTGCAGCATAAATTCTAATAACTGTGAGGGTTTGTACCCTTCTCACGGGGAGTTCCACTCTTGGGAGTTTCATTTGGTCACACGGTGCTTGGTCACCGACCCAGAGCAGTTATTTGCTATTGTCTTCAGTAGCAACAGGCTCTGGCTCAGGGTGAATCACTCGGGAGCTGAGGAACATTCCCCGGAGCTCCTGACTCACAGCCCCGTGGGCCTCACCACAGGGCTGTGTCGCAGCTCAGGAATCTCAGTGATCCTTACAAAAGCTCTTGTGTGCAAGGACGACAAAACCTCTCACAATTGCAGATTCTAAAGTTACAAGTTTGTCTCGGTGTTTGCTGCACCCTTCCCTGCTCAGATCTCAGCCCTGGTCGCAGGTCGCATGAGTGCAGTGCTGTAGGGTTGGAACTTCAGTCTTGAATAGCCAAAAATGATCAATAATTTCTAAGTGGATCGAGTGGTTTGGTCATGATGAGTCTCCAGGTTGCACCTAAGAACGGCCCAGCACAGGGACTCACAGCAGGGGAAGCTCAGAAGTTTGAGCTCTCCTGAGGAGCAGGATGGGTGAACACACCCTGACAAACAAGCAGGAGCTCTGACATGCTGCCAGCCCCGGTTTCTGAGTAGTGTTCCCCAGCAGTGGAATAGGCTCGAGTTGAAATACAAAAGGTGAAGGTGAGGAAAAGCTGAGGTAAGAGAATATCAAATCCCAGAACTGTGAGAAGGTGCAGGTGTTCAGTGCAGAGAGGGATGTAGTATTAGAACAAAATGTATGAAATTAATGTGGGAAAGGAGAGGTGTGTCTAGAAAAGCTACTGGATGCATTTTGCAGCATGCTGTGAGAGAGTGCTGCACCCTCTGAGCTCAGCCTTCCTTCCAGAAGGCACCATTCTATGCACGTTCTTCTGACCCCTTTTCCTACTGCTGCTATTCTGTCTGAAAAGTGATCTCATATTCAGTGTGCTTTTATTGCACAAGATAAATCATGGTGAACAAATAACTATGAGCAAGTGTTTCAAAGACTAAACTGAGGTAGATTAGCCATTTCAAATATTGAAATAGGGAAAAAGCGTGGGGAACAAGAGTGTGATAATCACTGGTTAATGCAAAAAGATGTAAATGACTGACTTATTAGTCAAAGACAAATAAAAGAGTGTCATTCCTGAACCCTGCTTTGCCTATGGATATAGCTTCTGTTCATGTGAAGAACATGCTTTGGTCTCTTTCCTTTGTAACTGCTACCCAGGCTGAATTTGTGTGTTGCTGAGAAAGGAAAAACCTCCTTGTAAGGGATCTTGCCCCACATCAGTGTCGTTTGTGCAGGAAGGCATCTGCTGCCATTGCCTGGGAAAGTTTCATGCATTGAGTACATGTGCAGAGAGCTCTATGAAAGGGGAACAAAAAAGGAAATCTTTATTTCCTTTTGTTATCTTCAAATATAAAGGAACACAGACAGGTGGTGTGATTTTTCCCAAGATGTTCTGCTGCCATCCTGGAAAGCAAGAGAGCAAACCTCAGCTTGGCTGGTCCATCTGTTGACATGCTGGATCTTTAAGTGGAGAGGTGCTGATCTGAACGAGGAATTGGGGATTTCTTCTGAGGTAGAAGAGGTTTTAGAGATCGACTTTTAGAGATTGTGTTGCTGCCTGGGCTGTGCAGGATGTGAGATGTGACACAGGATGTATGAAGGATCACATTTGTGAAGTGTAAAAATTGTTGTCTGGTTGAGAAACCAGAGGGATGTTGTGTAATAGGAGGTGTGTGGTTGCTGTTGTGGGATATCTGAAAGAGGAGCTGAGGATTCTGCTCTGTACTTAAGCTCTGCAAGAGTTGTCCGTGTCCAGGGGGTACCATTCTGCCGTTCTGGGAGAGTTTTGCAAGACTTAATGTTTTCCTGAGATTTCTCTCTTACTGGCGTACTGAAATGCAGGATACTTTGGTTTTTTTTTTCGCTTTTTGTTTTTATCTGTTCCCAGAATGAAATATTTCATCTCTAACCTCACCCCTGAAGAGCAGCTGAGGGGAGGCAGGGGAAGGCACTGCAGGTTGGCTCTGTAGCATTTGGGTTGTTTGGTTTCATTAGCCTGGGAGCCCTCACAAACGCCTCAGGCCATGCACCTCCTCATGGACCCAACTTGAGAGAATCTCTTGCCGCTACTGCATGCATTAGCCTTCATTAATACAATTAGCATAATAGCGATTAGGATTCATTATTCCCAACAAAAAGATAAAGCCGGTAATACATATCTCTGAATCGAATTCCTCAGCGCCTTGTCTTGGGATTGCTTTCTTTTGGAACTGTTTGCTGTTTATAGCCTTCCATCTTCTAGCAAAAAAAGAAAGCCACTTAATTGTAGAACTGTTTGGGTCAAAGAAATGCCCTGAGATGATCTTTCACGCATGCTAAATAGGTGAAGTGATCTATGGGACCCTCGCAGCTCACGCAGCCACTCAACAGTCGAAACTGCAAACTTCATCTTCGTCAAGCACAAAAGCTACTTAGTTTCCCCATGTTGAAGACTTTTTATAATAGCAATAAGACAACTGTAGAGAGAGCCATCTAATATTAACTCCAGGGAGTAATCATCTAATCACAATCTGGGGGTGATTTGAAGCACTCATCTGGACCAAATGCCTCACAACACCCCAGGAGTGGTTTTATTGCATGAGAGCAGTACCCCATTGAGCCTTATTGCTTAATTAAAAACAAATTCCCAAGTAATTTTTTTGCCTTTCCATAAAAACACAGTAGTACATAGCATGTATAAAACATCCATTAAATGATGGTAGATGCAAATTTACGTTGTGAGATACAATCCGTTTCTTTACCACTTGGGGTTGAAGTTAAATGTAAAACCATTTCCTATAATCTGTGCACTGCTGTGTTTAGAGAGGAATAAATATGGGAAAGAGAGGTTCATTGTAGGATGCCTTGTTTTTATTAAGTGATATGTTTGGTCCCTCACAAAGGAATTCAAATTCTCATCCATCTTGCAGACACAGGGGTCAGTCATCGTTGTGGCCTTTTCTGCTTCTTCTGGGAGGTTTCCTCGGCTTGCACAGTTCAGGGCAGCCCTTCAGAGGAATGCTGTCCCTGTGTGTGGGATTGCCCCGGCTGTCTGGGCAGTGCTGCTG
Source organism: Donacobius atricapilla (assembly GCA_013397315.1). NCBI lineage: Eukaryota > Metazoa > Chordata > Aves > Passeriformes > Mimidae > Donacobius > Donacobius atricapilla. The sequence goes on along the minus strand of WBMY01015398.1, from coordinate 483,454 downwards.
CCGTGTCTGGGATCATGCAGCACGCCGAGCAGCTGGTGCCCACACGTCCTTTGTGGGTTCTGCAGTCTAGCAGGGATTAAGCCTGGTCGGGGCAGGGTTTATCCACTTTTGGTGCTGCTGCCCACAGCAGCAGGCTGCACTGGCTGAGGGGTCTCCAAGTCCTGCAGCTTCACGGGGCAAACTGCTGCAGCTGTGCGAGGGACCCTGCTCTGCTAGGAACCCAGACTGCACATGCACAGAGTGTGAAAGTCCTTTCAGTTTCTGCAGAGGCGTGCCTGGGCTCTCTCACACCTCTGCAGAGTGCTTTCCTAGCCCCAGGGCTCTCTCACACCTCTGCTTTCCTAGCCCCAAGGGCTCTGAGTGCTGTTTACATGTGAAAAGAGTAAGATGAATGTGTCCTTACAAACAGAGCACGGGAATTTGCTTGTAGATAGGGCCAGGGACTTACAGATAGGGAAGCGAGGGAAGAAACCATCAGATCTAGAAAATGTTACTAATTGACACGGGCTGCTGCTCAGCCAAGGCCGTGTTAAATTCCCGAGCTTACAGAAAAAGAACAAAGACTTACTACAGTTATGAATAGTGTTTTGTTATAAAAGAAAAAATAAAGATGGGTGTGTATTACAGGGGGGCACGGAGTAGGTGATTCTGACATTCTGTACCTTCAGAGTACCTCAGCCAGTGGGGAAAGGAAGAGGGTGATGTGGCCATGAACTTAGGATAAAGAGGGGGCTGCATCCCCCAACAATTTGAGAGACCCCGTGGGAAGTGCCCCATGGCCTCCCCCTTTGTTCAAATAAAGTTACAGGACTCCTCTGTCTCCTTTTTGGACACAAAACCTCTGGTGCTGTGAGTTTTTCTGCATGCATATTGCAGGCAGTGGAAGCAAATCCAAGTTTTGAAATGTTTATCCAAAAATCATACAGGGAGCGATGGAGCCGCTGCTCAGAAGCCCTGGCAGCCAAAGCTGTAACTGGGCTTTCAGCCACAGCAGTGAAATAAATGGGGGCAAAAGGGTTGATATGACATTTTCTTCAGATTTGTTGCTCAGGTTGCCTTTAATTGAATGGAGACAATCTTGCAAGTACAAATTTTTAAATAAAAGCTGAGAATTAATAGTAACTATTACTCTGGTTCTTCCAGATGCTGGAGCCTTCTCGTGGTACCTACAAGCTCAGGACAGAGGATGGCACTTGTGTCAGTCTCTCCCATTGTGGGCCCCACTCAGTGTTGTGCACATCCTTCTGGTTTTCCCTATCAAATGGTGGTTCCCCAAGGAAGGATTGTGTGAGTATCTGCTGCGGATAGGTTGCAGCATTTGGGGTTATAGAGGCAGTGTGCTTTTTCCTGTACTGAGATTTGGTAAAAAATAATGTTGAGGGTTCTTTTTGTGTGAGCACTTTGATAGAATGCTTTGCTGACTTAATTTTTAATGTGTCATTAGAGAGATGTTAAATGTTGTGGTGGAGGATTTGTTATAAAGAAGTTACAGCATTGTACTGAGAAAATGGATGAGATTAAACTGTTGCATGCTTCTGCTGCCTGAGAACAGTCTGAAAGAGCAGCTAAAAGAATAACTAAATGTGTATTTAAAACAGTTTGGCACTAACCTGGGACATTGCCAGGTCAGAAAAGGACGTGAAAGGATCTGACAGTGTTCTTAAACAATAAACAATTTTACCTGAAAGATCTCTGCTGGCATTATTAGGAATGCCATGATCTTGCTTTGATCTGACTCTCTAGGACTGGCTGCTCATAGACCTGACACAGAGCAAGCAGCCAACAAAGCAAGGCCCTAATGGACTTTAATCCCTTTAGTGAGGGGTTTCTCTTCCCATCAGATGTGTGTCATTTTACAAAAGCCCCTTTCATCCTCATGTGCCTGGTGGAGATGGCTGGCAGCATGGGAGCAGCAGAGCCCTGGCTAAGGGCAGGGTTTGGCAGTGGCTCTCGCTCTCCCTGTGCCCGTGTCCAGCTCCGGGTGGAGTTGCCAGGGCTCAGCAGAGCTCCCTGGCTGCCCTGCCCTGAGCAGCAGCCACTGGCACTGCTACAGCCTGGATGCTGGGCTGGGGACGGCTCTGCTTCAAAACCTACTGCAAAAAACAACCCCCAGAGAGTGGGACATGCCCTACCATGACTGGATTTTTGGTGTTTTCTGTGTTGTGGGTGGGTTTTTGTTTGTTTGTTTGGGTGGGTTTGTTCGTTGGGTTTTGGGTTTTTTTTGCAAGTAGGTTTTGAAGCAGAACCAGGGGTTTATTGGCCTGCTGGAGTGGGCAAATGCGCACCTTGGTCATGTGAAATTCCTGCCTTACTCTGCCTGCAGCAGAGCTGAAGAGTCAGCAGAGCACAGACCTAGCCTGTTCTGTCGTCTGAGCACATATAGCTAAGCTTTAGGACACGGAATAAAAACATTAAAATAAAAATATTTAGGACACAGAATAAAAATAATAGGACACAAATTAAAAGATATCTACCTTTGTTTGGCTTTTTAAGATGAGGAGTCAGGAGTCTTATGTTGACGGTTCTGGGATATGTATGACTCCCTTCAACAGTATATCCTTCTACTGAGGAAATTAAGAGTGTGATATTTTAGCTGGTGGAAATGTCTGGATTAGTTTGGTTGTGTTTCCCGATTTCATTTTGACATGGTAGGCAATTCAGAAAATATATTTGCAGCAAGGAAAATGGAGTTGTTATGGAAACATGGGAGTGAAGCAGCTGACACAGGGTAAGGCAGGCACCCGATTCGCTGTACACACAGACACACTAAAACAGCAAGTTCATGTAAGGTAAGGGAGCAGTTTCTAGGCACTGTGTGCTTCATGGGTGGGTTTTCTGGCGCAAGAGGAAAAAAAAAAACCACTTTAAAACTGTGAGCATGTGGCTCCATCTTCTGGTACCAAAGCAAAGTGTGTTGCTCTGAATAGAGGTGACATTTCTGTATCATTTTTTTATGTTAGCTTCTACTAAAGCAACAACAAACTCAGCAGCAACAATAATAATAATAAATTAAAATACCTGTCCTAGAGCCAAGCTACGAGTTATTAATGCAGATTTCCTAAAGCTACAAACCATTGTGCTGGAAGAAAACTACCTTTTGAAACATTCTCTTAGATGTTTAGCCCCCAGGTGGCTTGGGTTCTAAAGCACAGCACTGCTGTCCTATGTGAGAACGTGTTTGCTCAGCGTGGGCTCTCCCCGTGAAGCCCCGTGCCCGTGTAGGTGCTGTTCTCTGCTCGTGGCTGTAGGATGGATTGCTTTGTTTCCCTCTGCAACAACATTTTCGGCAAAGTAGCTACAGTTCCTGATGCATCCTCCTGGAAATGCTAGCTGGGTAGAAGGTGGAATGAATGGCTCTTGGAGATAGACTGCCAGAAGTCAAAAGAAAATAAAGCTGTTTTATTACTTCACCAAACAGTGAAGGTTGTTACGGCGCATATTGCGCATGCTTAATTGAGCTTGATTACCCAATCTGTTCACCTTAGTAACTCATTTTGGTTTAATCAGAAGTAAGTCATTGTTCAAAACCAGGAGGTGTTATCATTTGCTGGGTAAACCTTGTGTTTTATAAATAATCCCAAAGAATTGCCCCAACTTTGCTACTTTAGAACAACACTCAACACAACGAATCAAAACAGAAGGTAATTATTTTTTTGAGGTGATGTCCTAAAGCTATTGTTTGCAAGTCATTGCAAATAGGCACTGCTCTGTAAATGCAAAATTAAGACTATGGAGCATGTGTTTTACTTGGTTTACTTCTGTGTACATATGTAAACATGTTTTTTTTCTTTTTCCTGGACAGTGAGACTAGGATAAAAGGACCCCAAATTCTTCTAATAAAGCACTAATTTTCAGTCCAAACTACTTCATGGCTGAACTATGGCAGTGAAGGTGAGGCATTATAAATTTAATGGTCCCAGTTCTTGTTGCACTCTAAGATCACTAGCAAGAGTGAGAAGTTACTTGCATGCAGCATTTAATCGTGGAGAGGGTTGTGTGGAGTCCTGCTTGGAAAGTGTGCATTGCAGTATGGCAGGGAATCATATCACAAAAATCAGTCCTAAAGTTAGCACTAACCAAAGCTTCCCATCACAGCCTCAGCAGCAAGGCTGTGCATCAAAACCAGAGGCAAAACCAGCCTTTACTCTTCACTGTGGTGCTTTTAAGGCCCCACACAGAGGGGAAGCATTTTAACTGGCTACAGGCTGTGCTGATAAAATACATTTGCAACCTCCATAGCTGGTATTTAGTGTTTCTAACCTGTCCCTGAGGCTGGGGTTCATTGGACTTCCCCTTGGCACCTGAAAACCTGAGATTTTCTCTGGAGGCTCCCTCCAGTTCCTACAATCTTTTTTCTCCCCTCCCTAAATTTAACCTTCAGTTTCATCCCATTTCATTGATGAAACCAAGCTCTAATTTCTAGGGTCTGGGTCTCTCTCCATATCCTGTGAATTATTCAAAAGGGATCTACTCGCCTTTCTGAAAGATGTCTCAAGAGTAGCACCTTTCACGGACACTACCACTAAATAAATACTACAGACCTCTTTTATTAGGAAGTGCAAATCCTACCCGGAGTGTGTTCGATAAATCAGATCTTTTGCAGACATCTGGAGATTGTGTTTGCAAATCCCCAGCCAGCTTGTTTTGTAGTCATTGTTACCATAATTCAGGTTAATGTTGTTGCCACTTTTTACTTGCTAAAACATATGTGGTGCTTTATTGCTTAAGAAAAAAAAAAAAAAAGTGGCTGTCTTGGAACAGAAGTTCTTTTAAAACCCCTCCTGAAAGTTTGCTGTTTGGAGAAACAAATGTCAAATCAATTGTCCTATCTTTGAATTGCATTCTGAAAATGCAAGCTGTGGGAAGAGATTACTTGGGTTCTGCAATGGGGAGAGCATAAGAGTCTAGATTGAGAATTATGTACCAATGGAGACCTAAAATAACAAGTGGGACAAGTAAACTTTTAGCTTTTCCTGTAAAGATTTGCTTTAAAAATATTAGATCCCAAGCGAGACTGCTCATGCCAAGTTTTAAATCTCATTTGAATTTTTATAGCTGTTATAATCTCTGATATATAACCTTGGAATTAGGGTCTCGTAACAGAAATGCCGAGTCCCTTGACTATTGCCTCGCAAAAAAGAGTTGCTGTAATAGGCTGCAATTCTGGGACAAGTTTGCAAGGCTGGCTTATGTCTGCATATCATCATTCAAATGGGTCTAAGCTGGGCTCTTCACATTATTTGAGGTTGTGTGTACGTGATCAGCCGTGTGCAGCTGTTCCAGTAATGTCAAGTACTGCCTGCCAAGTACAACAACACAATCCAGCATTTCCTTATCCACAGAAATGTTGCCACAGGAAGAGGCTTGGAGCCTGGACATGCTGTTAGGAAAAGTAAAGAACAGCTTATTTTCTGTTTTGCTGTCCTTATTCTTCTGCATTTGTGCACAGAAGAAATGGAAGTTCCCAAGGAGCCAAAAGGATTCCACGAGCTGGTGCTCATCTCTCTCTCATTATCATACACTTGCAATCAAACTCTAATTTTTGAAATAAAAAACCTGCAGGATTCTTTATTGGGACTATTAAACCTTCAATCTTCATTATTTAGGATGGCTACTTACCTTTTATTCAATGAAGCCATAATGCAACTGCTCCTATAAAAACCATTGAAATGGCTACTGTGGCAGTGAGTAGATTTTCCTCCGTATAAAATAATCTTCTGTGAGTAAGACATAACTATCATTCACATTAATTAGGCTGCCATATAATGGGGTGTTCAATAGCTATTACATCATTTAAATTCTTCAGTGAGCACCTCAGCCACCCAAGAACTATCCAGCTGAACATTTCTGAGTCCATAATTTTGAAATAATCCTGTAGAGGAAGAATATGCATGGCAGAATGTTGCAGACAATTTCACCAAGAAAAAAAAAATAATTTTATTCAGATTTATGGAATTATTTTAACATTTACAAGAAGAGCACAATCCTATTCTCCCTCCCTCCCAGAATAATGGTGCTAGAAAGTGGAGCCTATTTTGGGGCTGTACTGTGTGTACACCAGAGAATGTCCGAGGAGCTTGGAGTCAGAGGCCAGCGATGGTAACTGGACACACAGACACACAACAGGCACATTTCCCTTCACAATCTGTTATAAACCTGGGGCCCTGGAGCCATGAGGCTCAGCTGAGAAGCCCTGACCCACAGAGAAGTGAGTGCTGCTATGCTTGAGGTTTTGCGGTCTTTTGTCATAAACAATCATATGAGCCCCTAAGCATTTATATTCAGTTTGGGTTATTGATTTAAAATTTTGAGGTGAAGCCAAAGTCCTTTGATTTGAATATTATCATTAATGTTCTAACCATGTTATATTTTTGTACCTTTTAAGATTAATTCCTCAGTCAAAAGCACATACATATGCCATGAGAGTAGGAGCTAATCCTGAGGCTTGAAAGAAATAAGGCTGAATTTATTAACTAATACATCTGGAAAAGGTTTCTGTATGCAGATCTTTAACATGCTGTTCGGATGCCTTTAGAAGGTTTAAATCAGTATGGTTTGGCAATATGGGAATAGTTCTTAGCACAATGAAAAAAAAGAGTAGCCTAAAAATAGGCTGGGGAGCAGGGCAGGATAGACAGCAAAATTTAGACTGTGTCTTTTCCTACCAGTTATGTTATTTTACCTAACGGTACACTCATTTTTTTTTTTCTCTTCTCAATGGTTATAATGCACTGTACCTTATCTGACTAGTAGCGGAAAGCAGCAGAGAGCACTCTTCACAGGGAGAGCTCTTCATTCACTATTAAATGTTGCTGGGTTCTCTGTAGTTTTCCATAATCCCTATCCAACAGGCAGAGCCTGCAGGGGTAGGTGTCAAAACCCATCTGCAGGTAGTGTCAGGTGCTGTTTGTTCTGCAGCCCAGGAGATTCGTGTTTGCCAGATGTACCTGCTCCTCTCAGCAGCAGATCCTCTGTTTTATAGATCCTCTATTTTTCACGTTTGCTCATTGATTTAATTAAACCAATACACCAAGAGACATTTCTGCCTTACCAATAAATTTTCATCACACACAGTAGGGACCTAGAACTGGAGTTACCATAGGAATGACAGAATCAAGGATGGGGAGCATGAGGCAGAGGCAGGTCCAACTTCTGTGAAATTCCATGAAATCTGTTGTTGCTGTATGATTGGACTTTGTCTGTGGGACCACAGGCTGGCGAGTGCTGCAGCATGACAGGCTTGATCAGGTTTTGGGCTGCCTAACAGCAGGAACAAAGGTGAGCATTTGTTATGGGGAATGGACACATGGAACTGTTCTGGTAAGGGGTTGAGGGATTGCCCTTTTCAGACAAAATCAGGGCCACCCTGGTTTTGAGAAAATACTGCTGCTGTCTCCTGAAAGCATGGTCTGCATCAGAATTTTGTGCTCTCTCCTATAATTCTCTAAATCACTGGATTAATTGAATATATGGAGTTAACACCAGCTACTTGCTGCTGTTATTTCAATGATTTAATATGAATTTGTCAGAGCCACAGATGGTTTTTCAGGGTTTCCACTCTATTGCTGTCTAACCCATTTTTTAGAGGAAATTCCCCTCAAAGAGAATTTTCCATGTGTTTTCTTGGATGTGAATTGGCTTCAATTTCAAACATCTCCTACAATGAATTATTTTGAGGTTTCTAACAGAAATTATGGGATTTTTTTGTTTTCTATTCTTGCTTAAATGCTCAAAATTCAGTAACTGAATTGCTTACAATTGTTTTAGTTCCTATTAGTTATAAATATACATACACAGTAATAGGGAAGTAGAAATCTGTGTAAGGTAGTGAGACTGCTGTTCATTATTCCCTGGTTAGTGAGAGTTTAGGTGTAAAAATCATTACAGAAAACGTGTCTCTGCTGAGTGCAATCCAGAGTTGAACATATGAAGGACGAAGCGTATTAGAGACAGCCAAGATTAGCTCTCCCATTTCCCAATATTAAATCCATTAAATATTTACTGTCTCAGCTAATGAAGAGATGGGGAATGGCCATGAATGGGGAAGGGCTGGTGAGCTGTCATTTTCATGTTTCCCAGTTTCTAGGGAAGTTCCTTGACAAGCACTGGGCAGTTTAATGTATTCTAGGGAAAGTGAACTCAGAGCCCATGGCAGGTGGGATTTGGTTGATTTGCTGGGGGTGGGCAGTGATGCCAGCTCTGCGGGCTGGCTCAGCTGCAGTGAGGTGTGGGGCTGTCTGGAACACCTGGAGGCATTGCAGAAAGGCCTCTCAGCTGATTTACCAGCTGCAGGAAAGGATCCTGAATGCCTGGCCTGCTCAGCTCTTGTTATTCTTCATTTGTCACCTGCCTCTCTGTGCCACCAGCCTGGGATTACTCTGGGGAGCCCTTTGACATCTCCTGGGCACTTGGCGCTGTAAATATCAAAAGCCTTGCTCTTACCAAGGCATTCCCAGGCAGTGTTTGTTTTTGTGGTTGCTGAAATAGTTTAAAAAATGCAAGTGCCAGTAGCTATGGGAAGTTGTATCGTGTTCATCTACATGTCCATATGGTAGAACATGTTCTGTCCTTCACAGCACAATGAGACATGATTGTGCCTAATTCCAATTTGTATGGCATTCCCATTAATGTCTCTTTCAGCCCTCCATTAAAGGCCCTTAATGTTAATTAACTGGACTATGCCAATAAAGTTCTATTAGCTTCCCCCTATTAATTTAATATTATAGGCGTTTAACAGATGTCTTAACTAGATGTTACACTGAAGGCTATGAGCAACATTAAAACTAGGTTATTGTCCTGAAAGTTTCTGCTATGATTTATGGCTTCTACAGCTTTGTTTGTTTTTCCTTCTCACCTCTTACAGGAAACAGTTTTAATTTTAGAGAATATTCAAAGAAGTACAAGGTAGAATAACTTATGTCTAACAACTTTCATATGTATTGTTCTTCACAGATAAAAATTCTGTTGGTGTGAAATGACAATTTCCCCATATAAAATATCTGTCCCTGGCAAGAACATGATTCTCCCTCTCAAGGGCATTACTTCACAGAATTGCAACAAGGATTTTTATTTCTATACCAACTGCTTCTATTTCCTGATTCCAAGGATCTGCTCTGGAACACCAGTATTGCCCCCAGAGTTCATCCATTCAGGGCTGGTGCAGGTGGTTTGTCTGAGGGCTGCGGCCAGGGAGGTGCAGCTCTCCTGTGACCTCTCCCACAGGAGGTCTGGAGATGAAGTGGGAGCTTTGGAGGCCGGGTGTTTGTGTAGCACTGGGGCTGGAGGTGGTGATGAGCTCTGGCTCTCTCCTGCCTTGTGTGCCCCCAGGCAGGTTAAAACCCTGACTGCCCTCCCAAGCCCCGTTACTCAGCTTTGGGGTGTGATTGTGTGAGGAACAGCTATGTTCTCTTTGAAACAAATGACCCTGGTTGGCTACAAATGCTTGAATGGTGACAGGGAAAAAAATTTCCTAGGTACAAGTCTTTCATTTGTTAGTGAACTTGATTAAAAGTTCCTAAGAATTACACTTAAAGCTACCATAGTAGCACTTTTATAACAGAAAAATGTTAAGCAATCTACCACCATAGAAGCATTTTTGTAACAGAAAAATTACAGGGGTCACTTCCACCTCCCAAACACATCCAAACTGCCCAGTCAGTGAGGGATTGCAACCGGGGCAATCAAAAATGAAGCGTACAGTAAAAAATATAAAAAAGGGGCTGAGGATAGACAAAGCACAATAGCTCTGTGTACTGAGGTTAAATATTCATAAAGCAATTCTGTGGGTAATTGAAATACAGGATTGAACGGGGGTCATTTCCATGAGTGAATTTCTAGCTTCAGGTGCTTCCCTCTCAGGGCTGTGCCATGCTCCCTGCACTGGGCCGTGACAATCTGTATTTACTGACAGACACCGGACAGCCTGAAGGTGGCAGGGCTGCAGGAGGTGCTGGGTGTGCTTACATTTACATTCTGCTGCACACACATTCACACGGGTTACACTGTACACGCCTGGGGTCCCTACCAGTATCAGCCCCAGCCACGGAAACAATTTATTCGCATGTGACTGCAGCAGGCCAAGGTGCTGCTGTTGGCCCAGGCACAATGAATATAAAGAGCAGCTGTCAGCACCTGCAGTCTCACTGCAAGCATGTAACAGGCAGCTAAACCCAAATTTATACAGAAGGCAACGATAACATTTATTACAGAGTTACAAAATGTAATTTTCACTGTACAAATTTACAATCATAAACTGAAACAGAGGGTAGGTAGTTAATATTAATCATATAACTTTAATAAAAGCCAGAATATTACATACAAATAAAAAAACCAGACACAACCAATTTCAACAGTCAGTGAGACTGCTTGAAGACAGCAGATACTGCTCATTCTTCAGTAAAAAGAAATGCTTTATAAATATTTCACATGGCTGTTGCTTCCTGCATCTGCCAAAAAACCTGCTCTTTGAACTGCAGGCAAACAGCAGACATTTCTGTGAACGCTTCTGACTCTCCCTGAAATCACAGGTCAATAGTTCCTTTCAACTTGAATTTTTTTGCAGATCGCTCACTTGCTCTGAGCAGGAACTTGCTTCCGTAGATGTAGGAAATGAATCCATCGAGCTCCAGGCTAAATACGTTGTTAAGCTTGGGAACAACTGCAATGCAAAAGGACACCAACTGAACAAAGTGCACCAATGTACGTCCCTGTATGGAAATATACTGACATACCAGAAGGTTTATTCACCTGTACATCTCAGCCTTGACACATTCCAAGGTTTTTATAATTTATCAAGAGAAGAAAAATAAGCCAAGCCTCCACATTTAACTGGAATTACCAAAGTTAGTCCTCGTGCAGGAGGAGCATACAGTCAAGTGTTGCCCTTTTTAAAACTGCTCATCTCTAATGAGATGTGTTTTTGGTAAGATATTGGGCTGTTAGGTGGTGACTTCTGCCACTCTATGCGAAGAGCCAAAAGCACTGATATAAACCAATGTACTCAAAGGCACAAAATGAAGACTGTGCTCAAGAATGTTTTTATGATTCAAGTTGTGTAAAGAACTGAAAAAGAATGCCTTATATACCTTTTAATTTGTCCTCTTTAGTGATAATTTTGAAGACATGCTTGAATTCCTGTAGAATGATTCCTGTTATCCCAACATAAGAGGGGCACTTTGATTTTGTAACTGAAAAAACGGAAATATGTATTAGAAAATTTCAGATGCACTTTATGTGCAGTTAACCTTTGCAACCAACATGATTTTCAAGAGTAGTTGTAAAGTAATTAGCATTTTAGGGAAAGAAATACGATCCTAGCTATGTGATTCTAGAGTTAATGATACTGAAAAGTATTTAAAAATAAGCACCTGAACTACAGGAGCATCTACTGAATTTCAGATGATGTTCTACAAGCAAACAGAATACCTGTAACAATGGCTCCATGGAGATCAGCTTTGAGCAGCTTGCCCTGAATCATGTGGGGTTGCCTTGAAGAAGAGAATGGGATCAAAGAGGAGGGAAAAAAATCATATGAACTGTCATTTACAAAATGTGACCATGACTATTATAATCACGATAATTCTGTGATTCTGTGAAATAGGACCAATATGCTTATCAGATTCAATAAAACTGAAGTGTCTACTGCATGAAACCCAGACTAAATTTAAAACATCTCAACGTACGCATCAGGTTTGAGTCCATGGCACAGGTCTCTGATGTACTGTTTCCAGAGCTCATGAAGTGGGAGGAAGATGGCATATCTGCAGTAAAAAAATACAAGTTAGAAGTATTATACAAAATTTAGTTACAAAGGAGTCCATTGGTTGATTACTGAAGTAGTCTGTATTTTCACAGAGTTAAGACTGACATTTTTAAGTTACACAACCTTAAGTTACCCTGCAAGGTGACCCACTCCAAACAGCTGGTTTACTTTATGAAACCAGCACAGAGCTGCTCCTCTCTACCAACCCAAAACAGTCATGTGTTTTAGAGCATCAGGCAAAGACTGAAGAGATTCCTCCTTTTTTTTCACTTTTATCTCCCTGCTTATACTGTTAGCAAAGCAGGGGCCTCCTTCTGCATAATAAATTCAAGGCACCTTATGCAGAATTTTGACTCTCTGGTCACAGACAGACCAACTTTACAAACTGAAACCAGAGGGGATTGTGTCTGGGTTTGATTGCTTGTCATGTTTAGGTACACAAAATGAACTCAACAGAAATAAATCTTTCACCTATGCAGGTAAGAGAACTCCTTTCTCATGCTGAAATGCCACAAGTAGTGTTTCAGCCTGACTTTACACACTGGAGGGCTCCTATCCACATGCATGTGCTGTTGCTTTTACACACTTTTGATGTAGTTCCACTTTGCTAGACAAAGAAGGCAATTAAAGTTTTACCTTTGCTGTTCAGGTTCAATTTCAAACAGACGCAGCTCTCGCCTCTGCTTAGCAGTAAAACCTTTCGTCTTCCTCCTCTTTTGCTTGGTCTTTTTTTTGGGATAATGCTCCAGAACGACAGCTTTCCGAGTTAACATCTCCTGGATAGCTTCATCCTTCATTTTGGGCATGCTACGCTTCAGGAAGGCATGTACAAATGTCTTGGCTTTTTCTGAGTCCTGGGGCTAAAGAACATGTGAAAGGACGCTTTTAAATAGCACGTGTTAATTAAATTAGAACTTGCTGCTGACCAGTGGTTTCATTAAGTCGGCAAAATCTCCGTGGGAATGGGAGCTCTTCCCGTCAGTGCCGGCGGAGGGAGATGTTCTCCCGCCGAAGCCCCAGCGTGCAGTGCCGAGCGCGGGCACACCGCGGCCCCGCCTCCGCCCCGCTCTCGGAATCACGTTTTGGAGGAAAAGCCCTTCTTTTGCATTTCGGTCGAGTTCCGAGCGGGACACACAGGGGAAATCGGGGACCCAACCCAGCCCCGGCCGGTCGCTGCCTAGTGGTGTTTAGAAGACCGCGTAGGAGGGGTAATGGCCAGGTAACGCCCGGCATGGCGTGCCGGGGCTGCTTGGTACCTGCAGGCGCAGCTCCCCGCTCTCCTCGGGCGGCAGCCGGCGGTACAGCTGTCCTGCAAGGCACGGCGGCGCGGGGGTCGGCGGGGGGCACTCACCCCCATCCCTCACCCGCCGTCCCTCGCTCCGCATCGCCCTNCTCACCTTCCACCGCCCTCCCTGCATCCCTCACCCTCCACCCATCCCTCATCCTCCATCGCTCATCGGCGCCCGCCCTCTACCGTTCCCCCCTCGTCCCTCACCTCCGTCCCTCACCTCCATCCCTCACCCTCCACCGCTCCCGCCTCGTCCCTCGCCCTCCGCCGCTCTCCCCCCATCCCTCGCTCTCCCGTCCCCTCACCCTCCATGGCGTCGCGGCGCACCCGGCGCGGGCTGATAACGTCTCGGTCGCGGGTTGATGACGTTTCGGGCGCGCACGCGCAGAGCGGCGCTCCCCGGCCTGGCCGCAAGGCGGCGCCGCCGGCCGCGGGAGGCGGGGTTGCCGTGAGGGGCTGCTGTGGTCGTTCCGTATTTACTGCTCCTGTGCTAAGAAATTATCTGAACTGGGAGCCACTGATATTTCATTTACTGTCATGGGGGAGTTTCTCTTTAAGAAGCTCTGTCGATCATGCCCTCTGTAACACAGGCCACCTCATTTTCTGTCGTCGTCCACCACTTGAGTATAGTCACGGACACGCGGAGTACCCAAGGCTGTGGTTTTATATTGGCGTGTCAGTGTCCTTCCCATAGGAACAGCAGAGTCTGGACACTCGTCATGGGCAGCCTGGCCGTGTCAGCCTTCGCTTCTCTCTCGTCCTGCAGTCACTCCCACCACAGATGCATTCCCACCTTTCCATCCTGCAGTCTCCTCACCTCGCACTTCTGTTGCCTCATTAGTGCTGGAGATCTCCCCGCCCCGAGATTCACCAGTGTGGTGCTGGAGCCAGCCACTGCCCAAGCTCCGGGGCCATGGCAGGCACAGGTCCTCTCTGTCCCTACTAAAGTTCCTCCCGACCCACTTCTGGCAGAAGAGAGTTCTCTCCTAGTCCCATCCTGTCCTACGAGGCTCTCCAGCCACAGCCCTGGCTGCTGCCGCAGGCAGTGCCTGCCTCTGTTCTCAGTGGTTAGCAGTGTGTCAGGTCTCTTCTGGAACTGCACACCCAGCAACATGAGATCTTTGGTGAGAATCAGCCCTCATGGTCCTAGCAATCATGCTCAAGACATGGGAAGATGCCACTCGCTGTGAGATTTACATGCTCTGACACATCAGGGTCTCTTTCCTCCTGGGAGAGAACAAAGTCCTGCTCACTTACAACACAGAAGTGTCTTGAAACCAGAGTGACCAATTCCTTTTCCTGCCAGCTCAGTCCCAACTCCTGCATTCCTCTGCTCAGGCATGGTTTTTCTCCAAATACAGAAAAGATTTATATTCTTGTCACATGGCAATATTGGCTTAGCAGATAGTTAAGCACTGCTCGGTAAAGGATATTTGGGGAGGGAGTTACAGAGGCAGGGTGTAGGAAACATGATGATTTTGTGGAGTGCTGCTGTGGGGCACAAGGGTACTAAAGTGGTCCCTAACAGGGAAAGAAATAGTAGATCTCTCTGCATGTGTATAATGGAGAAAGGGCCGGCCTCTGCAGCGTATTAAGCATGAACAGCAGCTGGTTTGTATCACAGACCTCCTGGCAGTTAAGTACTTTACCACAGCAAGTGGATCTCTTGGTTTTACAAAGCATGGACTCCTTGAGTTGTCATTGCTACTATGAGAAGATCAATTTTCATGAATGGAGTACCAGGATAAGTGCTATGGGTCTTTAGGGCCATATGAGTGCTCCTTCACTGGATTTATGCTGCAATTCTTAGGGCACTTCAGGGATTAATAGTCAAATCAGTGTTGGCGGTGCTGGTGTTGTAAATCCAATGATCCAGGCTAAACTGGTGCCTGGGGAAACCAGTCTCTTCCAACAGCTCTACATCTTCATTTCCCAATTTATCTTCAGATATAATGTCTGAGGGAGGAGATCAGCGCATTAGAGTGTGTCCCAGCAAGAAGGCTTTGCGTCAGGAGTCGAGACACATCAAATAAACATGAAAAAGAATAGGTGAAGAAACTGAGAAACCACAGAATAGGCAAAGGCAGTTTGTAGATAAGAAAAAGAAGGCTCAGAGAAATGAGGAAAGACAGGTAAGATGTGAATGTAAAGTGATGTGGAAATGTGCCAGCAAATAACTGTAATGCATGTTTTGGGATGTGCAGCACCCTGTCTTAGTGTCTTAGAATTTTGAAGCTTTTTACTTCAAGTAAATCACCTTAGAATAGGTTTGTAGTGATAAAATTCCCTTATATATAATATTAATACCATGTTGTAAGTGCCGGCATTGGTGTTTCTTATCCAAATAAATCTATATGGCCTTATTTATTGCTTTCCAAAAACAAGCAATACACTCACACCTATGCAAACCCCTTTCTTGGACACAATGTAGCTGTGTGCCCTAGGGGAGGATATTGCTGTACCTCTTGGGGCTGTGGAACTGCAGGGGTGGGCAAGAATCCATGTGCAGGCCGGGCTGGGGAGCAGCAGTGTCTTGGGAGAGCTGGGTGGCTGTGGAGAAATTACGGAATGACCTGTATTGTGACAGTCACAGAAAGCTAAAACTTGAGATGTGAAGTGACCAAAGACAGTATAATTAAAGATGTCTGTGCAACACAAGAATAGCAGATCAGGGTTTTTTTTTAAAAAAGAGTAATTATGAACTGAAGCGAAAGATGAGCGTGAAGTTAACTGGTGTGTGCAAAAAGTCACTGGGCTGTAATTACTGTTATACTTTTGCTGACAGTGATGCAGGAAATAAATACTGTAATTCTCTAGAAGGACTGTCTCAGCAGGCATTTGAGCTCTCAAGATCAATATAGTTTATTCCTCTTGGCCAAATTGTATTAGCAGCTGAATTTGGTCCCTAGGGACATCTGTACTAGTGAAAATAATTTCCATTTAAAGCCCTCTGATCTGATTTCTTCTATCCAGATAATACAATTCCCACCCCATTCCCATGGCTGTGCTGAGGCAGCGTCCATCCAGTCCATGCCAGCCCTGCCACCATCCCACCAGCTCCTGCCTGCAGCCAGCCTTGGCATCCTGCTCCTGACATCTCTGGGCCTGGGGGAGCTCCGTGCTGCCAGTTTTAGGGCCAGTGGCTGAGCACACCAACCACAGCTGTTCCCTCCCAGCACGGGCTGTGCAGCCAGGACCCTTCCAGGGAGTCGGTACTCAGGGCTCCCTGGAAAAACCTGTCTAGGAAAGGGTCATGTCTGGGGGTGGAGGGTGGGTGGGCAGGGTGAAATCAGCCCGGTGGGTGCATGGAGTCATTGACATGGGTAGCCTGAATCTTCATCTCGTGGCAGTGTAGGTATGCCAGGGGAAGTTTGCAATATTTGTGTGTGTAAGCCCAAACTCTTGCATTAGGGGCTTGGTTGACTGATTTTAGATTGCTGTGGCTGACTGATGAGCAGCATCCTTTGAAGTACCATGTGTCCCTCAAATGTTTCTTTTCCATATATTTTTTCCATTATTTTTCTGCTTTATCAGCTCACCCTTAACTCATGGCTTGTCATCGTGTTCTTCCCCTGCCCCAGGCTGACAAACTGTCCTTCCCAGCTGCAGGGTCATTGTTCCCTTGCAGTCCTGGCTCCTTCTCGTCTCGAATCGCAGCAGCTGCTCCAGGGCACAGACAAAAGACTGGCTTGTCTGTGCCTGACAGAAACAAGAAAGCCCTGGGAAGCAGAGTCCAAATAGATCTCAATGGTGCACAAATCAGAAGCAAATAATAATCCAAAAATATTTTTAGAAAATCCCGATGATTTAATAGCTCGGTTTTAAAAACCAAACTGAAACAAGGCAGATTTTTTGTAGGCTGTGCCCTGTCCCCACAGCTGCTCACACTAGAGGGCAGCCCGAGACTGTGTGTACAGTGCTGTTATACTTTAGCTCACTGTCAGAGTAAAAAATAAATTAAAAACGTTTACAAATCTTGTCCTGTTATGGAAGAAATGTGCCCATTTGCAGCTTGGTTTAGCATACAGAACTCCAGTTCCTCCATATACCAACCCTTTCTGCATCACAGTGTCAGTGAAAAGAGGATTGTGCAGGAATTCAATTTCACCGCAAGTTAAGGAGGCCACCTTTTAAACACCAATAAATTCTTGTATCAAAATAAGAAGCTATATCCATGTGGGCAGCTCTAGAATACCTGGAGGTAGCTACTGCAAATTGCAAGTACCCAGCCTTGGTGTGCAGAGCAGCGCTAAAATAGCAACACTTGCTTCCCAAAACAGCAACAAGCAGTCAGAAAAGCTGAGGCTTTGGCAGCTGACATTTGGGTTCCCTGCATGCTGGGATCACGTATGATCCAAACACGTATCAGTATGACAGGCACCACTTCTGCTCCTGAACAGCTTGTATTTACTAATTAATACCAGCATTCAGCATTCATGTATTATTCCATGACAGTCTGTCTCACAGTCATTACTTTTGTTATACTTTGAGTCTCATTTAGAACTTGTTGAATATTCTATTTAAAAACTTAATTAACATTGGCTCATCTGTGATAGGGAGGTATGATGCAAAAATGAGTATTAATGGTAAATTAGAAAGTAACAATAGTCATTGGAGTTACAGCAGATTAAATAGTTTAATATATTTCATTTGGTTTTGGTTAAACTACATAAAATTAACACAATCCATTAAAATTTGAAAACAACACAGCTGTATTGAAAATAAAAAGTGTACGTTAAAATAATTTGTGTTTCCCTGAAGCACTTTTGCTGTGTTTCCCAGCAGGTGCTTGGGCCAGAGGCAGGTGGGGGCTCTGGTGGGGACCGTGGGCACTGCCTCTGACAGCCCGGCCCACGAGGGAGCAGGAGGCTGCAGCCACGCCGGGCAGTGTCCGCAGCACTGCCGCCTCCTGCACAGCTCCCAGCCGGCAGCTGCTTCCTGCCAAACAGCCACTGTGCCCGGAGTTACAACCGCTGTGCAATCCCAGGGAAGCTCAGAAGGTTCATTAACTGAACAGACAGGAATTTCTCATTTTTCCTCTATAATGAGGAATCCTTCTCAAAAGCATCACTCTCAGTAAAGCCCTCTTCCTGCCAGACTCTTTGGAAGCAGCGTGCTGAGGCTGTCAGGAGTGAGCCATTCCTTTTAACACAGCAAGTCAGCAAGGAGGCAGCTTCTGAATACACACTGCAAGGGCTCCTCTGCAGCGCTCACTTCAGGTCCTGCTGGTTTGAACGTGTCTGTCACAGCACACCAGCTCACGAGAGTCCTGCCTGGGGGACCTGTGTGTCTCAGGTAGAGTGACCCAGAGAAAAACAAGTAGGAGCTATTTGTCTGTTGAAACTGGGCTGGATGAGGCCCGTTGGCACAGTCAGCTCCTGAACTAGCGGCATCCTGAGCTGCTACCTGGGGCAGTCTGAGGGGAGAACTTGGATTCCCAGTCCTGAGCTGCTACCTGAGGCAGTCTGAGGGGAGAACTTCGATTCCCAGCTGATGTGGAGTGGTGCATACTCACACAGGTGCTGCTAACCCATAATGCTGCCTGGCACCATGTTGGTAATGCATGGAGGCAGCATGACTTTTATAATGTTCCTGGTTATCTACATTGGTGTTTTATCAACCAATTATAGAGGCATCAGTGACTGTATAAAGTGTAACCCAAACCATCGAAGGAAATTCAGCTAAATCCCCCTCACTGAACTGCAGTGGAGGGCACTGAGCTATGCTCAGGACTCTTGAAGTTTTCATCCATGGCAGTGTGAAAAGCAGTCACAGCATCTGAGGGCCTGGACTCCCACGGCAGCAGGGTCCTTATGAGCAGTGGTCAGCTCCTTGCACAGAGCTGGCAGTGAGGCTTTCAGCTCCTGTCTGTAATCCCATTTCTTTAGGACTGCTGGAGTGTGGTGGGGAAGTGAGGGGGTTAATGCTGCAGCAGTCCTTTGATAATTGGAAAAGAATAAAGCC
This sequence comes from Donacobius atricapilla, assembly GCA_013397315.1. Lineage (NCBI taxonomy): Eukaryota > Metazoa > Chordata > Aves > Passeriformes > Mimidae > Donacobius > Donacobius atricapilla. The sequence continues at coordinate 464,441 of WBMY01015398.1, read as the reverse complement.
CGTCCAAAGCTAACCAAAACAACCCCCTGTCTGAGGTCAGTGCTCTAGTAAGTGCCTTTTAAAGAAACAATAACCTGGTGCAATAGAAAATATTCTGTCCCTCTCTTCAGTAGAAATCTGATAAACCACAGAGAGAGGCAGGTGTCCAAGGAGATAAAAGTAATAAATGTGGCTGCAGTTCGGGAGTGAGTTAGGTTGTCAGGCTGGTAATTAAATGAAAGCCCTCTCAGGAAATGCTGGAAGTTAATAGATACACATGGAGATGCCAATTCATTTGCCTCAGCAATATATGTTAATTTTAGCATGGGATGAATTTATACATTTTGCAGTGGGACAAAATGGCAAGGATGGGAGCGGGAGAGCTTTCATCCTGACAGTGGTAGAGATTATTCAGCACCTTATACTTGTTAAAAACAGAACAGTGTGTGAAAATGGGAGAGAGAAAATGTTTAATTCAAGTACATTCTCTAAACAGAATTAACTAATCACAGGCTTATATCTGACCCAAAGCACTCTTGCAGACAGCTGCCAGGGGCTCCTTGGATTTGCCACAGCTCAGTAAGTACAGAGCCCTAGTTAGCAGGTAGCTCAAGTCACTCTGTGTTGCTGTGGTTTAAAGGATTTCTGAGTAACGAGAGTGTGAAATGAGGAGTGCTGCAGGGATGGGTCCTGCTACAGGAAGAACAGCGGTTATTTGGGACTACAGCAAGCTCAAGGATTGATTCTCTGGCAAGTGTACAGAGGTGCTGCAGGAAAGGACAGATTTGTATGTAAAAACACACTGGTAATCACCGAGAGAGCTGGAATTCACCAAGGGAGCTGGTAATCACCAAGAGCTGGTACTCTTCAGCAGAGCTGCTAGTCACCACCGAGCTGCATGTGCCATGCAGGCTTGGGGCAGCGAGCAAGCCACTGCTCAGGACCCTGTCAGCTTCAGCCGTGTGGCACACACTGACCACAGAGCTGCCCAGCTCCTTCTGGTTTGTGGTTGTCCTGTTGTGGAAAAAAGGTGAGGCCAGGCAGACACTGAAGTAGGGGAGATGTTCTCCTGTGGCGGAGGGCAGTGAGGGGGCTGTGACCCTGCTGTGCCCTCAGGAGGGGGTGTTTGTGGGTTACTGTCCCTCTCTGAGGTCATTTTTGAACCTTGCAACACTTCAGTGCTGTTTGTCTCTCACGTAGCATCCCTGCAGCTCTCAGGTGCACAGCTGGGGACAGATGCTGCTCCCAGGGCCCGCTCAGGCCCCTGGTGAGTCTGGAGCTGCCCGTGCCTGTGGTGGTGTCTGCCAGGGCCCTCCACTGCTGCTGCCGGCAGCACCAGGTGCTGCTGGGGACATGAAATGAGCCCTGATTTACACATCCAAGTGTGGCGTTAAGGGCTTGACTACGGGTATCTCAGCGCTGAAACACACACTGCAGCACAGCAGGCTTCTTTCTAAAAAAAGCCCTCTGATCTGTAAAATTATCAGCATTGAGGCAGCAGAAGTAAAGCAGATTTTCCTTTATTTTCTTCTGCCTTAGAGGAGGAATACTCACTTGCCCTTCAGTATGATTACAGCCCATTTACCAACACTTCTTTTTTTTAAATTTCAGACCTACATTTTGGAACCGTCACAAGAAAGAAGTGTTTCTTTTCAGAGCCTGGAGCAGCCAGCACAAGGGTAAAGTTTATTTAACAAAAAGAATAGTTCTGGCTGAATACATATTGTGAAATTACAGTATTATTAAAAGCAAAATACAAATGGTTATGGGTCAGGGTCAGGGAAGAAAGATAATGACATCTGCTGCAAAGTGCACCCAACAACTGTCTTCAGATTTTAAAGGTGTTTTTATAGGATGTTTTTTCTTTTCTTTGTGTAATTATGCAAAATAATAGAACTAGAAAAAAATATACTAGATGCTGAAAGCAAAGTTGAGGCTTGCTCAGGGATTGCAAGTGGAGGCATTATAAGTGATGTCTCAAATGCTGATCTCAGAGGGCTCCATCATTCCAGGATGGGGTCTGTATCCTTCCTGCCCACACACCTTTCCCCTAAGGGCTGTCCTCCCTGCATGGCTGGCCAGGGCAGGACCCTAAGGACCCCCACGAAGGCTGGCCCTGGCTGCACACTTCTTGCTTATATAGCCATTGCCCTGATGCCACAGAAGTCACCTCTATCCTTTTTGTTCCAGACTGCAGCTGTCAAAATCCACACTCTTCATGAGGAGGAGAACTGTTATCCACCTTTGATAATGGTACTTTTAGTTGGCTCTTGCCACTCTTGCTACACAGTCTGGCTGCTGTTTCCTCCCAGGCACTGCTGTAGTATTCTGCCCCTGCTCCAAGGGCTCTCAGTGTTTCCATAAGACTGGGAGGTGAGCTGGGAACAAACCCAGGAATATCCTGGAGGTCCTACCAGCATCAGCCCTGTGTGAGCTGTGGGAGTCATTGAGGAGTCAGGACAGCTCATGTCATTACAGGAGGGATTCCTGTGCCAAGGAGATCATCTTAATGAAACCCTCCCTGTCCCCTGAGGACTGGCGTACAGGGATTTTAAGGGACTGTGGGGCATGCTTTAATGTGTCTTTGTCTTGATACTACTGAATTGTACTGAGCCCTTCCATAATCCTGGCATTTAAACACAGACGTTGTGTGTTGTGTTGCATGTTATTCTCTTCTTATTAATTGAAACAAACAAACAAATAAATAAGGTAGAAATAATATTTTCCCTCATTGTCATGCATGTAAAAATATCAAACTCCACAGCCGAGACATTTTTGGTGCTCCCACAGATACAGAGTCAGTTCTGGGGTTAGAAAACGGGGATGTTGTAGTTGCCAGTGCGGATATATTCCCCGCAATTCAGACTCTGCTGTCGCTGGGAAGCAGCAGGACATTCCCCACCTTTGGCCGAGGTGATGGCAGAGCAGAGCAGCGGAGCCCTCCTTCTCCCCGAGCGCCGGGGGAGGCGTTCCCGGAGCCCGGCGCCTCTCCCGGGGCGGCACAACAGCTCCGCTGCCAGGTCCTGCCGCCGCCAGGTCCTGCTGGGCTTTAAACCCGGCTGAGCCTCCCACATGGCAGCGTGATTTACTAAACCACTAAGATATTGGGTCAGCTTTGCAAATCATTTTAATTATTTCACTAAACAGGTTGCAGAAATAGATCAATAGAAAATATGGCATTTAGGCTTACAGTGCTGTGCATTCATTATGGGAAAGGAATTATATTAACTGATTTAGGAGCTAATAATAACGGAAAATAACAATTTAATGGAAGCCTTCCAATCCTGCACTTTCAAAGCAGGATACAGCTATATGCAGTCTACTCATTTTAATCTCAGTCAAGTATACAGAGCAATCTTTTGACTCTCAGAGAAATGTCAGTCAAGTACAAGTACTTGCAGACTTTCAGCATCCCATAAATTACATTATAATAAAACCAAAACAAAGAAACTGTCAACAACCATTTTTACATACTGGCAGGGTCACACGAACTAGACACATGAAAAATAAGAAAATATATTGCAATCTAACAAAGTGAAAGAGTTGCACAGTAGGGGCTATTTTCCTCTTGCAGTTTGTATTTCTGTGAGATCGTAGTTTGTGCTGCAGAGCTTGAAGGACACCTCTCTCTAACATATCGGGGGTTTATCTCAAGCATCTTAATAGTAAATATATGCTATATTTCTGTAAATATACACTATATATGTGATTTTTATAAGCAAGGAGACACGGACGAAAACAAATCAGAAAAACCTAATCTCACCGGTGCAGCAAAAGCCAGGTCTCAGCATTCAGTAGTTGGGGTCAGCATTGCTCTGTTACAATTATTTCACTGTAGCTGAACTTAATTTGGTATGCTGTGTCCTGGTTTTCTTAATGCATGCATGACAGTCACCTGTGCTGTTAAAATATTTCCTCCTGAAATAAGCTGTGCATTGTGATTCTTTGATGCCTTAGTGGCCATCGAGTCAGGGCTGAGGCCAGCAGCAGGGCTGTGGGCAGGATTGGAGCTGCAATCAGATAGTGCCCTGTGTCGGGCTGGTCGGGAAGCCTGCAGCCTCCTGATAGGCACCTGTCACACCAGCTATCTCCACTCTGCTTTGCAGGCACGCTTAAGCTTTTCTTTAAGCCCTCAGGCTAGATAGCTGTGGAATTATGCACTTCATCACACCCCAATTAGCTAGGGATGCATGACAAAACCCGTTATCAGTTCGTTTAGGTGGGAAAACACCTTATTCTGCTTCTTGGTTCAGCACGTGAAGAAAAAAGCACACAGCCTTTCTCTCCACCGAGAAAAGCTTGCTTTAGAGCAGAGTGAAACTTCGAGCTGTGTCAAATCATGCCGTTCCTGCTCATTTACCTGTGTCCTTGAGCTCCTTCCGGCTGTTTTGGGAAGGCTTTAAGTGTGGCTAAAATAAAAATGAATGGCTTCGGCGTGACGGCAGAACTTGCTGAGCACGCTGCCCGTGCAGCGGGGGGATCTGCGGTGCTGAGCCCCGAGCAGGGGAGATTGTTCCCCCGGGCCCCCACAGCGCCTTCCCCGCTCCGCTTTGCACTTGCACTCGCGGCTGGAAACAGCAAAGCGGACGGATGCTTTTCCCGAGCCCAGGGAATGCCCGCCGCAACAGCTGAGCACTGAATGAAGGGAAATGTGAAATGTGCTGGGTGAACACATGGCATTTGCATGGCCCTGAACGTCAGCCGGGCTTTCTCTGGTGCTGTTGTGCTCCACAAAACCTGCTGTGGCAAGGTTTGAATTACCCGGGCAGTGAGCCTAAACTGGGTTGACTTTTCCATGCACATTTACAAGCAAGTTGACAAACACTTTCTGAACCCAGCAAAGCTCCTCGCATTTGCTTTTGAGATGGTTTTCTTTAGTGAAATGCTTTAGTCTGGCGTAAGTATTGTAAGACCTCTCTGGTCATTAAATAATTAACTCACGTTTATAAAGGGAGTTTATGTTCTTAAAAAATATTGAAAAAAGTTCAACTCCTCGCATTTGACACTGGCAAGCTGGATTTAGTTCCTTTTCTTCAGCTTTGTTATTAAGTCATTTTACAGCTCCCATTCTGACAGGAGCCTGGGGTGGCTGCTGACTGCTCCGGGCTGGGGCTGGAGCTCCGGGCCCTGAGGGCAGAGCCCACCTTCGGTCTCTCCCTAGTGCTGGGGAACTGCAAGGTGGCCACATCCACAGATTCCTCCGGGATTCAAGCACTAATAGGTACTCCGTTTTGGTCTTCCTGTCTTGTCAAACCTTGCTTGCTTCTCTGGAGACTGAAATGCCAGGGTTATTAATTATTAAAGGATGTCATAAAGAGTCTGGCTGTGTGGTTCTTGGCTAGCTAAGGGTGCAAAGTCATTATCAGTTACTTAACCATAAACGGAGGTTCATCCTTACCAGGATTGCAATTAGCACCTTGCTGTGCACTTAACTAACTTGAGGCTTTCATACTACTGTAATATAAAAGTTGAAATTATATCCAGGCACTCTGTAAATGGATTACACTATTATCATTATTTGTAGCACTGAATGATTGTACTTTTACTGTCTTGCACTTGAATTAGCATAAATGAATAACAAACACGAGTGTATTTGGTAAAGACCATAAAGTAACTGATGTTTCCTTAATCAAACTGTAAATTTTCACTGTCTCATTTGATTTTGTTGCCTTTAGCTTCTCTTGTGCACTTCCGAAAGTGCTGCATTCCCCTCAGGGTAGCAGGTATCCCTGACAGACGTGGTTCAGCCTAGATCATCACTCAGTACAGTTATTCCTTGGCTTGACTTGGATTTAGATGGGCACACTGTGTCTTTGTTTGAAGGTTTATCAACATTCCCAAGCAAGTGCAGCTCCGGAGCTCTTGCACCGCTTGGCTCCGTCAGAGTGAGACACACTGGGCAGGCACTTCTGGCTTCCCAGGGCACTGTAAATTCAGTGTAGCACTGAGGGGTGTTTCAGCAGCATCCTAATTCCTGCCACAGACACAGGATGACTTTATCTAGGGAAAACAGGCTTTTAAATCTTGAGACACTTGATGGTCCCTTCAGGAAGCCATGGGGGGCTTTTCCTTGTGCTCCCACTGTCCCTGCCTGCTCAGGGCAGCGGGAGCAGCAGTGGCTGTCCTGCCAGACCAGAGAGTGTGAGGCTGAGCTGTGCCCTGGGGCACTGGGCAGGAGCTTTCCTGAGCTGCACTGGCCGTGGCTCTGGCGCCTGGGGAATAAATACAGCCCCTGCCATCCTGCTTTCAGTGTTTGCAGGGGATCCCAGAAAAGAAAGACAAATAAAAGTCCTCACCATCATGCTGGTGATGCTCCATAGGCTCCAGAGAACTGATTCTCTGATTCTCAGAGCACAGACTAACCCCCAGCCCAGGGCTGCCTGATGCCAGGAGAGGGCACATGAATTCCCAAGGGGGAATTTAGTTCTCAGATCCTCGGCTAAGATCTGGCCAAGCTGCTCCTCTCTGGGTCACAGCCACCAGCACATTGCTCTCCTGAGGGAAGGATGAGGCAAAGCCAAGAGGGTGTCAGAGTCCTGTCACTGACCTTGCTCACACCCAGCCCAAGAGCACAGACATTCTCCCGGTGGGGCTGGTGACACATCTGTAAAACTGCAAAGACAGCCGGTTAATGACACACTGACAGGTATCCATCATTTGGATCAACTCTGACAACTCTGGAAGCAATGAAATGCAACAGCCCAGAACAGTAAGTAAATAAATTACAGCATAGGCATTAAAAAGAGGCTCTGCCATGGGAACTTGGAGCTAAATCTCATGTTTAATGTAGACTGTTAATACGGATGGACTCTGTTGAAAAAAAAAAAGAAATTAAAACCTACTATAAAAACACAACCCTTGGAAATCAGAAATATGCTACTAATTTTTGCCAAACAGTTGACTTTGACTGCCAGCCCAAGTATCAACACCTGCCTCGGCATTATGTTGATCACTCTAAAACCCAAAATGAGTCACAATACTCATTGGATTGTCAGAGCAACTTCAAAGCCTGAAAAATATTTAGTAATGAAGAATTCCTATTTTAGTTCTTTAAAAGAAATCCATTACTTCAGATTTCCAAGCCAAATTACAAGAAAATCAAAAATAAGAGCCCCTTTCTGTGGTCATCTGGTTCTTCATCCTGTATAAGACTCCTAAAGGACTTAATTTGTTGCTTCCTATTTCAAGGATAATACTAACACAGAGATAAATGAACGTTTTTGAAAGATCTGGTCATGAAATAGAAAAAAAGCAACACCCACTTTCCCATCTTCCTGAGTAAATCCCAAAAATTTCCTGTTAGAAAAGCATAATCTTCAATTGAACTGTAAACATTTTTGAATTATTTATAAAGATCTTGGTAATTTAGTTTGTATTACACTACAGATAATTTTCCATATGAGATTTAAGAAACAGTTCAATAATAACAGGAAAGGAAATCCATACGCAACAAATAGGGAAATCCATTAACTAACTCTACATCACAGGCCTCTTTGATTCAACTCTTAATGTAACTGTGTTTTATTTGGAAAGTCCATACTGTTATAATTAGAAGGCAGGCAGTCACCAGAGAAGAAATAGGAGATTTCAATCCATTCATTGGCATTACCACGGATCCTTAAAAAAAAGCCACCTTGTTCACTGCTAAATTTCGAATTGTTGCTGTTACAGATCTGAAGCACATATTTTCCCTGACTGGCTTAATTTATAATATTATCCATCAGATATTTATTTATATTATTAATTTAACTAATATTAATTAATTATAATATTAATTTATAATCTTACCCTCAGCAGAAGGTGCTGGGTTTTACAAACATGGTCTAACCTCAGCAATAACCCCTCCTCCCGCCCTTCCTCCCTGCTCCCCAGCCCTGTCACACACAGCTGCTGCTGTGCTGGGGCAGCACACGCTGATGCAGGGGTTCCTTATGGCCTGCCTTGCTCGGGTTCTTCCAGCCTTCATCTCGTTCCCGTTGGTTCAAGACCTGTTAATTTTCCTGTGGAATAATTCTATTGGCTCCTGCTAGAACAAAACCCAAACCTGGTCCCCGTGTGCCCACAAAAAAGCCCCCAGTTGCCCTGCAGCCCCCACTGCAGCACAGGATCGGCAGTGAAACGCCACAAAAGCCCAGAAACAGCAGAAAAGAAAAAATCCCCCATCTTTACTCTGCTGTAAGTGGATGTTTTACCATTTAAACCCACCAGCAGCAGTAATTCGGACATGTTGGTATTTTAGTGCTCTCCCAAGGCTTGCAGCGCTGGTTTTCCCTGCCCTGGAGGCGCAGAGGCCCGGGGTGATGCAGGTGGTGTCCCACAGGTGCAGAGCTCAGGGGCTGCAGGGGCACAGCTCAGGGGCAGGGCTGGCAGAGCCCTTCCCCTGCCCAGTGACACCAGCCAGACACGCCTGCTGCACATTAATATTCTCGCAACAACCCCCCTCCAATCAGTCTTTGCTAAAAGCATTAATTAAGACTTTAACATTTCTGATCCCATCAATTTTCTGTTCTCTTCTTATTAAATAGATGTACTAGGGGAGTTTGAATAATAACTGCCCAAAGTTTGGGGATAATGAATAAATGAACTTTGCCAGCCTCTGGCTAAGCATGAAATTTGCTGTGGAGTAACAAATGCAACAGAGGCAGCTCATACATTAACCAACCTAGTTTTGACACACAAGTTTGGGAGCACATTATTTACTTACTTGCTAATTTAAACGAGACTAGGCTCCAAGATGTTTTATGCAGGAAATGACAAATGACATGTTCAGACAGTCTGCTGCACTCTCCATCACAGCGTGAAGCTGCTCACTCACCCATCTTCTCTTCAGTGGGTCTGGCCCTCTTGCCATGCACAGCGAGGCTTTCAGCACTGCAGGCTCCATTTTCCTCGGGAACTTTGCCAGGAAAGGAACACACCACAAACTGGGTAGTTTTGTTTTTTACTCACTAGGTCTTGGCACTTTGAAGGTCACCTGTGTGCTATCAAAGCACTTTTGTTCCATGTATTTTTACATGTGCATGGCTCTAGCACCAGCTCCGTTACACTGCTGTAAATCCATTCGTTTTTGTGGAAATCCATTAACTTGCAGTGAATTTATGGCAGTATAACTGCGAGCGAGCTGCAGCTGATGGCGCAGACTGGAAATATTACAAGGAAAAGTGCAAAGTTCTATTGATTTTCTCTCAGGAAAAATGTGTGTTTCCTTATGATTATATTACAGATGACTCAGCTCTGGCCCCCAGCAGCCATCCCTCACATTTCCCTGCTTGCTGGCTGTGCGAGGAGCCTGTGCTGGCCCCAGTGCAGGGACCCGGGGCTGCCTGCCCCGGCACCACCGGCCCAGCCGCGGTGCTGGCGGCTCCGTGCCCGGCTCCGTGTGGCACGGCAGGAGCCACACCACCCTCCCACGGCTCTGCAGCACAGGCACTTACTCCTAATCGATTCTGACAGCAGACACCACGAGGAATGCTGAGATTTATGAAAGAGCAAGATTTGCCACTAGCTTCTGTGCATTAAGGGTATGGCAAAACCTTGCTTTGCCCTTTGTAAATACAATCAGCAGAAGTGAGGCAGTTGCCCTTTTCAGAAGAAAGAGCACTCTCGAAGGACAGATGTTTTAGCAAAAGTTCTCAGCACACTCACAAGCAATGAGGCTCCAAATTCTTTACAATTTTTTTTCAGAATGTTTCTCATTCCTTTAAGTGCTTTTTAAAAACTAAATACTGTACCGAAAGCTGCAGTCTCCTCTTTAGCCACTTATTTTCCCTGCACTACAGGAATATGGGGCCAACTACAGGCTGTGTATTTTGCAAAAAAAAAGCTGGCCTGAATGTGGAAACCATGGCCCCAAAAGCTGAAGGACTAATTTTGCACATTTTTAAAGGCAAGACATATAGTGAAGGTGAAGGCAAAGGTAAAGCAAGGCACACTTCTTGAAGTTACTGTGTGCTGGGAATGAGTTCTCTCTGCCTGTGTACAGGTCTTCTCTGGAAAGCAAAGATGCCTGTTGCTCGTGCTAGAAGCAATTTTTCATCAAATCCTCAGGTTATTGTTTAGTATTTCTGAGGTTTTCTGGTGAATTGGAATATAAGAACTGTTATTCCTACTGTGGCACACTTAATTCTGATCTCAGAAAGGATAAAAAAGTTATTTTTAGTTGCAGATTTAATATTTTTTCACCTTTAATGTGATTAAAGTCTAAAAAACCTTGGTTATTCTACTCCTGTCATTGCACACAAAACTTGCTGCCACATCCCTTTGCAGGTAACAGGCTACAAAAGGAAGAGGACAAACTCAAGATGATTGATGTATTTCCTCCAAACCACACAGTCTGTAATTGAAGAGACAATGTACTCCGTAAGTGATGGAACAAAAGTATCAGGGCAAAGCAGATACCTGTTTACTTGGAGACCAGCTGGAGGGCTGAAGTTAAAATAGAAACATAACTACTCTTAGATAAAAATGCTTCACTGCTTCAAGCCTCAGCTATTTATTTAGATCAATTTAGGCAGATTTTCTTCTTCCTCTTGTGGAAAAAATTTAGTTCTCTCTCCCCCTTAGAAGGGAGTTGAGGCCCTGAGAAATATTCTCAGCCCTTGAGAAGACAGCAGCAGCGATGAAGAGCTGGCCAGAGGACCCCCAGTCCAAACACAGGCAGGTTTCACTTGTGTGACCAGCCCTTGGGAGAAGGGCTAGAACTCTCCTGACATTGCAGACTCCACGCACACCTCTGCTGGGGTAACTGTCCTTGAGCAAATTCCCAGACAGGAATGCTGGTATTTGTTTAGACATGGTCCAACGTGCAAATCTTTTTTCCACCTATCTTTTCCTTCCAGGTTTAGAAGCCCTCCCGTGTGCACGTGGAAGCCAAGGACTGTGTTCTTCAGTGTCTCGTGCTCTGATGCACTTCCAGGCTCACGACCACCTCCCCCATGTTCTTCCAAAGAGCAGTTCAGCTTTTTGGGGGAGGATTACAGATTGTTCCCCAATCCACAGGGTCCTACAGCTGGCAGTGATGAGATGAGCATTCCTGTGAAGGTTTTATCCCCGTTAGATCCCACGGTGAGTTTGCCCCAGTGCAAGAGGCTTTTCCTACCACAGTGTAGTACACATATCAAACACAGACCTGCTTGGTCTCAAAGCCAGTGAGTGCAAGCGGCATGGACTCTGTTGAGCCACTGGCAGCCCTAGAAAAAGGGAGTCCTGAGCATCTGGGAAAATGACAATCCCTTCCTGCCCTCCTTCTGGAACAGGCCTCGGGTAGGAGGTGAAGCAGTGGCATGTCCTGTGGTTGCTCTGCAGCTCCTGCAGGCACAGTCCTGCTGCCACTGGAGCTGGCACTCTGCCTTTCCCACAAGGAAGCTCCTTTCTAAAATGCCACACAAATGACACGATAAGAGTCACAGTCAGGCATAGGAAATTTCAAGGTACTTCACAAAATTCAGCTAAAGAAGGTCATGTTTCTTTACCATGTCATCTTATTGGCTCACTTGAAAACAAGGATTTTGCAACAGAAAAATAACTATTTACTGTAAAAAGGCATCTTTAGAGAAAGTTCACCTGGATAAGAAAAGTGACACAATTATGCATTTTTAAAATTCTGAATATATTTTAAACAAATCTTGGAAGTAGGGAACACAACATTCCAGGATGATTTATTTTGATTTTCCACTGCTTGATTCACCATTTTTCAGAGAGGCCTGGGGCAAACTAAAGCAATTTACATTGAATGCCACACACTGTCCCGGAGTCCATCTACCAGATCTGGGCCCTGCTGACTGCCCAGAGATAACTGGTGGCACCAAGGAAAAGGCAGCTGCAGCCGGGGACTGGCTGCCTGCACGTTCTGCTGTGGCCTTTGGCATCAGGTGAGGGTGTCTGAAAAATAACTGATTTCAATTTTATTTTGTTTGCGCTGCATCGTTCCTCAAGTCTCTGTGCTGTGATACGGCAGGGAAGGCACACAGCCATCAAGCCTTCTCAGGAACATTCAGGACACAGGGAAAGGCACACACATCTGTAAAAACTTTATTTCAAAATCTTTTTATTCAACTGTTATTCAGCAATATACAATACAGTTTATAAACAAATGTCTTACCTTGTCTCCAATCTTCATTTAAAAATAAATATCATTGACAGTGAATATTAATTATGGTAAGATGTACCTTTTTGATGTCTCCAAAAGAAATAATTTAATTAAAAAAGAAAAAGGAAACCCGAAAAAAACCTAAACACAATAATCTACTAAAAATATTTCCTTTCTTAGGAAGGGTTTGACCCAACATCTTTACATATTGTCATAAAGATAACTGCTCAACAGTTCGTGCAAAATGAAGAGTCAGAGGAAAGGTTTAGAAAAGAAAAAATATTACATTAAAATAGAGGAATCATAAGTGCCATGCACAGAGCAGGGCTTTACACCATAGAGTCTGGAAACTAGATGCATTATTCTATGTGATTTACTTTTCTGTGGCATCCCCAAAAATATGTTTTTCCCCCTATGTAGAATTTATCATGCTTCTTTCAGTCTCTTTCTGTCCATCTTTAAAACGGTAGGGATTTCTTTGTCAGGGGTTTTGTTTGTTATTAAATAGGTTCCTTTCTGTTTGGCTGAGGAGGAGTGGAGGGAGCAGTCCGTCAGTGGTTTACTAATAAATGTACAAGCTTATGCAGTATTAACAAGGACATGTATAAGAGTGGGTCTGTAGCATAAATAGGTCCTGTACCTAGAAAAGAAAGAGACAAGGGAGAGAAGGAGATTTGATTTTTTTATCTTTTCCAATAGAGAAGATAAAATGCAGAAGAGAAATATAGGAAGATTCATTTTTATCACTTCAGTGCCAGGGGTCAGAAGCTTAATTTTAATAGTAAAACAGCATCCTCAAGCTATCCAACTCAAATAGCTTTTTCCTCCCCCTCCCAAATCTGACTCCACTTAGGTCATTTCATTATGTGTTACTAATGGTATGCCTAAACTTGGCTTCAGCCAAGTTACCAGCAATTGAGATTTCTATAAATACACTATAATCTGGTATATAGTTTCTTGAGAAATGACAGGTATCAACCACCCATTACTTTAAAGGGAAATGACAAATGCTGCAACTGTACTTCTTGATTAACAGGACATGAACCCATTTCATTTGGAATGGGAACAGCAAGACCTTGACATCTTCTTTACCTTTTATAGGAAAGAGCAGAATTTTAAATTGAAAATGTGCTCAGGAGCTATAGAAAAACAGAGGTCAGGTGTGGAACACATCGGTTCCCGTCAGTGTGTCCCAAGGAGAGCGATGAGCTAACTCGTGGGGCAGGACACACTGAGGCCACTGCCCACAGCAAGGAGTGGCAGCCACGTCCACACTGCAGCTACCAAGGCCTCACATCCATTTACACCAAGATACTCCTTTGTGGGCTCGACATTTCTGAGCCTGAATTTTAGTTTGCTAACTATTGTTAGCTCCTTTCCTAAGGGAAAGCTGTCAATAGTTTTTCTCTCTCCAAAACATCTCTCTCCGTTTCTCAGCACAGGTTCAGTAAACAGTGTGCACTTTGCCATAACAACTGTCCCCAGGTGTTGTTTCCTATTACGTAACCAATGGAGAGCAGTGTCAGTCCCGTGGACCAATAACAGACCTTTTTAGCACAGCATGTTATAAGATAAACTGTTAGAATTGTAAATAAAGCCTTATTTCTTTTCTAACAACTATATAAAGTCAATCTATTTTGTGTCCTACCGTGACACTCATTCAGTTTTTTTTTTATTTTCCAGCAAGGTTTGCTGAAAAGATCCAAAAAGGTATTTGCTGTGTGCACCATGGTGTGGCCGCTCTCCCTGGCAGGGCAGGGCTGAGCCAAGAGAGCAGGCACACAGGACACACAGAAGGCACGGGCACGAGGCTCTGGCTGTGCCACCTCTGAAATGGCCAGTGCTGCGCTGCCAGCAGAGGCAGAGGCAGAGCAGCCCCGGTGCCCGGGCGGGCACGCCGCTGCTGCGGGCAGGACGCGATGCCTGGCACTCCCTGAGCCCGGCTCAGCCCAGCAGACTGCGCCAGGCTGGCCCACAGCAGCTGCCTGGCACAAATGTCCCCAGGGGACACCTTCCTGAGCTAGAGAGGAGCGGCAGCTGTGTGCAGCTGTCACCAGCATCAGACGGATGCGGGACATTTCCACGCAGAAGCAGGAGCTCAGTGGGAATCTGCACTGCAGAGGGGAACCTGGGGACAGGCCTCCTCTCTGCTCAACACCCCTCTACAGGAGTAATCAATGCCCTAAACACTGACTGCCACCCAGACTGTGAGAGACGCTTTGCAAAGCGTGAAAACTTTAAAAATAAGTTTTGTGTGTTCAGTATCTCTGGAAAAGCAATCAGGGCACTTATGTGTAGGGAACTCACTTCAGGCACCGTAATGTGAATACTTTAGTCTTGGTCTCTATGACATGTGAGTGTCCCAGCTGTGGCATGATCAAAGGAAATGCCTCAAACAGTGCCTGAGCAAAGCCCTGCTCTTGGGCTCGCTGCTCCAGCTGCCTCGTAATCTATATCCACCTCACCAGCCATGCTGGAGTACGATTACCCAGCATCAAAAACAGGACATAGCAATGTGGTGTGCAATTGAGGAACTCAGAAATTGTGCCCACAGTGCTGTCTCACAGATGCCCAGACTGTGTGGTGATTATTTAGGTATTAAGGTTTTAATTAAATCCCTGCATGCACAAACACGTGCTACGGACTGCCTACATAGCAACAGCAAGGTATTAAGGTGAATACAGGATTTTTGTTTTGAAAGCTGAAAAATCATTAACAGACACAATTAACTCCAGCAGCTAAAGGAGTTAGTTGCAAATCATTGCAAAAGGACACTACAAGTGTGTGCAGGGAAGTCTTCTCTTTGGGGACATGGCACAGCTGCAAGAAGGCCAGCCCAGGACAGTCCCCACGTGCTGTCACTGTCCCCTGAGCCTGGGCATGGCAGGGGCAGCCCGGCAGCAGCCGACACTCCTGGCAGCTGCACACAGCTCAGTGGTGCCAAATTTGTGCCAATTCCACACCTGCCCAGCGCTGCAGGCAAGAGCCAGCCTGGAGTATTTACTCTGGTCAAACCTGAGGGTGCTGAGAACCCATTCTTTCACTGCTAGAGCTGAACTTGTTCTTTCAATGAACAGGACTCCAGTCTGAGATGCTGCCAATTACTCAGACAGCAGCATGTGCTTTTCTGAGGGGGAATTCCCCTGGAAACACGGAGAAACAACCTGGAGAAATGGGCTCTTGAAGCTCAAGTGCTCTTACAACCGTGACACTAAAGGGCTGCCAGGAACAACAGCTTAGGATCGTTTCTGCTTTGAAGGGAAAGCAATATTAGTCGCATCTCCTTGCACTTCCTGTGTGCCTGCTTACCAAAATCATTCTATGTTGGTTTTACCTTTATGTACTAGCTTCAGTTTAAATTTCAATGCAGAACTGTGAATTCCACAGTCCAAACTTTGTCTTTTCCTTCTGTAGAAATTACTGTTGTTTTAAACCTATATTCTCCATCCTTTCCGATGGCAGAATTTGAGTTCAGACTCTGTTAACAGAATCTCAGCAGTTAAATGAAACATATTTTATTAAAAATTATTTGAAAGAAATTATTCTTACTGAACACCACAAACAAGCTTCTTTTTTCATACTGATTCAATGTTGTTCTGCTCTAAGACTTCAGGCAGTATTGGACACACAGAACTTCAGAATTCACCTCCCTCTAAACATAAGCAGACCAGAAAAATAATTTCCAGTATTTTCTCCCTGATTTGTTAAACTCAACCATTGATTGTAAACAAACTGAACTTAAGTGTCCTCATTTCTGCTCTTACTGTAGAAGTGGAAGTCTTGACTTTTAGTTAATAAATTGCTACATCTGTAGATGTAAACAAACAAAATGTGGGCTTGAGCATGAGGATCTGGACACATGATTGACCCCGGTGTGAGAACAAAGGGTTCTTGTCCACACACCCTAAATCAGGAGTACACAGTTACTTGCAAACTACTGACACTTGCGAGGAAACATTTCACTGATATTTTGAATATTCATTTGATGTCCTGTTATTGTGAGCTTATTTATCACTATACAGACCTACAGCTTTGCTTTTAAAATATTTATGTGCTCATGGCTAAAAGGGAAAGTCTACCACCATGCAGAACAAGAACAAACTGTTCTCTTTGTGTATGGTGAATTGCTTTCTGGCATCACTCATCCTTCTTTGCGATTTATGACATAATAGTGTTTTACCGCAATTTTCTATTTAATAATTTTTTTAATGCCAGAATTAATCACATTTTGACTTAAAACAGTTCAATCGAAAACAAACATGAATTAACCAAGTGACTTGTGACACCCAGAAAAAATGGGATGATTCTTTTACAAGCTATATTTAACCAATGGTCAAAACCCCCCAGTTTCCAGCAGTCACCTATTTTTCTTACTAGAAAGAATCTGAAAAGTCCTTTGATGTCTCTTTCTGAGATGGTGGTAAAATGCAGTGGCCCATATAATAAAAAGCTGAAAGACATCAGTAGCCTATTTTCCTTGAAAGATGAGATAACATCTAAAATCTGACTGCCTATTGATGATGGAGCCGGGGCCCTGGTTGGCAGTGTCACGAGACATTTCTCTGTGCTGCCTTTTACGCAGTGACCTGCTAGCCTTGGCCTATTTCCTTACAGAACAGTGCCCAATTAAAGCCCTCAAACCTAGCATTTCATTAAGAGGTGAGGGATCAAACTGACCATATAGACTGATCTATTCTCTCAGTATTGGACATTTAGACTTGTGCTTATACGTGTTCTAGTATCTATGGAAAAAATGGAGTTTTACATGGGTTGCTGGTCAAGGATCATTACAAGCAATAACCTCCTAGATAAAACAGATTCTCACTCATTGACATACATTTGGAGCACTTGCACTGAATTGAAGGGAATTTACCCAACTTCAGACCTAAGAGCTTCTTAGAAGTTTTTAATTGAAATTACTAAAGCCCCTATACACTTACTGAACCAGAGAGAGAATAAGCTACACCCCATTAGAACTATTCCACAGTTTGAGACAGGATTTATGAACTGCCTACACCCTTCCACTCTTAAGTACTTCCAGCACAATCCACACACTGCATTTTTGCTTTTTAAAATCTTTTTTTTGTACCCAATGCCTTAAAATTCCCACTCCTCCCCAAGAGCTAATTCTCCAGGATGCTGTGCAGAACTGCATGCAGAGCCTGTGCTGACTTTAGCAGACCCTCCCAGCTCAACCCTAGAGCACTGCATGGAACAGGAGGTGGTGTTGTTCTAAGAAGTATTGGTACAAAAGAAAAAAACCTGACCTATGGTGTCTCCTTACTCCTGGCTTTCGGCTGCCAGTGGATCATCCTGCCCAGGCACAAGGAGAAACAGCTCCTCAGCTGCCTTTCGGTGTAGCTAATTTCAGCAGTGGTGACTTCCCACATATTTATGAGCACCAGCATGGGATCTGCTCACCACTGAACCTGCCTAGAGGGCATGATGACAAAATTAGTTTTCTATCCACTACAGTTTTTATTTATGATTCGCTGAGTTTTGGAACAGCTTTCCATAACTCACCTCAAGAAAATGCCTCACAGAAGTCAGCATGTGTTTTTATTTCTACACAACCATGCAGGTAGAGGTTTGTGATTCGGCTTTGTTCCTTCATCCGTGACATCAGGGTTTTTAAGGTCAGGAGTAAATCTTCTCTCACAGCCAGGTGAAACTATCAGCATTGCCCTCCACACCCTTCATGACAATGCCCACAATTCACTTTCCTCATCCACACCAGAGCCTCAAACTCTCCAGGACGCTGAAAATAGTTTTACTGGCCAGAAGACACCGAGCAGAAATTTGTAAAACTCTGTCATCATTTTAGGTCTTCTCAAATACACCTGAGTTTCACTGTTTCTCTACCTTCTCCCTCAAGATATCCACTGCAATATTCAAGTCTATATTTAGATGTAAATTGCCAAAACCCCATGTTAGAAGAGTAACTGAAAACCTCCCCTGTCCTAATTTTGGAAACTCAACAGGATTTAATATTTCAAATAAGATTCCATTTGCATTTGGAGTATTTAGCAGTCCTGAAATGAGCGTTTTACTTGCCCACAGCTGTATCTATTTACGTGCTGGGCTAAACTCACCTGAAAACAAGGAGGTGAGGCAGAATTTAAGGCTTGATAACTCTACAGAAGCTGCATACAGGGCAGCACAGTGCAAACTTCCTGAATAGGTAGGAAAAATAAATATGTATATTTGAGAAAAAGCCAATTCCTTGTAACAGCCTGGTCCTTAATTTTGACTATTCTTCATGTGACAACTCAAAAAGCTCTCACCTAGCACAGCAGACTGGTGTTTTAGTGCTTTGGTGTTTTAGCATGGTAGCAGGAAGGCTATAGATCAGAAAACAAATAAATTAGATGGCAGTGAGAGATGGTGTAGTCATGCAAGGAAATGATGCAGAAATAAAAGTTTGGTTCTGATAAGAAGCTAAGAGAAGAAAAATATTCCTTCTGCAGTATTGATTTTCTGAAGCACTGCAGTGCCCTGCTGGAAGTCAGTGTGTGAGTGCCTGTGGGACAGGACAGACACAGGCACTGCTAGAGGAGATGGGGATCTGTTCTTAAGGCACCTGGCACTACTGAGATGGATTTTGGTCTCAACAGAGCTCATTTTAACTGAGACTCATTAAGGCCAAACTTTCCTTAAAATGTTAGTGCTAACAATCCCTGCCAAACATGCTCATGGTACACAGACCAGCCAAGTGCTCTGTTATCCTCCGCAGAGGCTCTTCCCTCTCCTGGATCGTAAGGACATCATCAGACATAAGGTACAGGATTACATGGACAATTGATCTGACCCATTCCACAGCTGCTGCAGGTCTGCAAGGCACAACACTTTTGTATTTACCACAGCTATCACAAACAGAGGGGATGTTGGACTAGTGGATTTGATGGATGTAGGGGAATGCATATCTGCTATGGAGCAAGAAATACTTCTACTTTTATACTGAAATACTGCTGTTTGTTAGGTTCCCACAGAAATAGGCGGTTTCATTGCCAACAGACTGGCAAAAAACCCATTTCCCACTAAAGTTAGAAGACACAGGAGTAACACAATATGGGAAATATTTTCCCTCTATCCCCATTTCCCTTCTGTGGTAGCCAAAAGTGTACAGAACAATCAGCACTCTTACCGGAGCCTCCCTCTGCCTCTTCGAACACTACACGTGCCTGCGAACACCTCTGTGCTGAGGGCAGGCAGTGCCCACAGAGCAGCAGCTGAGCTGAGGGAGTCAGGCCCTTGAGGGGCTGCTCTTGGCATCTCTTCTACACTGGAGAGAGCCAAACAAACCACTCCCAATATCCACTTGGGAGAAATTAAAGAGTAACTTCAAGGCAACACCAGGAGTAATTTATAACAAGCTCCAAATGGAAACACTGCTCTAGACGGTGTCAATGGAGAACAAAAATGCATCCTGAATGCTTAAAATGAGTAATTTATTCTATATAGATTAAACAGTTTCAATACTTTCTATTGGTTTGCATTTAAATATGCCAGTAACTTTCCTTTTTTAAGACCTGCAGCTGGTCTCTACTTTGTATTACCCTCACATAAACAGATTTCTGCTTTGGTATTGGTGAGACGATCTTTCCTTGCCAAACATCTTATTAAGACACTCAAACCATGCAACGATGAATCTGTTTTAATTTCCAGAATTTTCTGCAGTTCTGTGATCTAAAATTAACTTCACAAAATCAAGAACTGTAAATTCATTCCTTGAAAGTTGAGTAACAAGAGATACAAAATTCTTCATAATGAGATTTGGTGGAAAATGAATTCTAAACAAAAATATAGAGAAAAATAAGTAACTGCATTAGTGGTAGTTCAGGTGGTAAATAAGCAGCCAGTCCTACACTTCCTTCTTCTGTACTATTATGTGAGCAATTCCAGGGCATATCCATACATACAAGTAGCAAAAGCAGAACTCAAACTGCCCAGATCACAAGGCAATGAAAAATACTGTGAGCTGGTTTCAGCCACTGAGCTTTGAAGCAAGTTTGGGGCATATTCTCAGGTTTTTCCTTATAAGTAGGAGGACTAAAAAGTCATATTGCAGAAAAGCAGGCAAGCTAGATATGGTAACACAATTCCACAGGCTGGAGCTTTATGAAAAGACTGACAAAAAGAGTCCCACTGGACTGAACCACAGGTTTCACATTCTGCAACTGATATGAGTTGTAAATATTTGCAACCCAGAAATAAAGACAATGACACTGTGGTTCTCACGTCACTGTTTTTAGAATTTTTTTGAGCTGATCAGGATTAGGTGCAAGCTGTCAGTGTAGTTGTAATTATCAGTCCAATCAGAATTACTAAACTTAAGCAGATGCAAGTGCAGATTAAGGATTTTTTTGAAAAATAACCCTATCCTGTTCATACTTAAAGAACAGAGCTAACTGCATTAGCAGAATGCCTGATGAACATAAAAAATGGCTGTATCGAGAACATGTGCAGAAAAAAAGAGAAGAGTCTGGTTTCCATAAAGAAGGGATCACCTTTTTGCTGTAAACAAACAGCGACATTTTGGGACTGACCCACAAATACAAGACCCTCCAAACATTTCCAATGACTGATATTTGCTAGATGTTAGTTAACTAAAGACTTTGCTATGCCCTAGATGTAAGGGAGGCAGGCCAAGCTTTGCAGAATAAGGTAGCAAGGAGTCATTTGATGAAACTGTGGACATGGGATATTCCTCAATACCCTCTGTACATGTGAAATCTCCAGCTCCTTGGCATGAGAGGGACTCAGATTAGCACACCAATTTTAAAAATTATAAAAGCACTAAACAATTTCTAATTATGTCAGTTTGAAGAATTTTGCCCATAGAATCACAGAACTGGCGAGGCTGGAAAGGAGCTCTAAGATCACCCAGTGCAGCCATGAGCTCAGCACGGCCACGGTGTCCAGCACTAACCCGTGTCCTCAGGGGATCCATTCCCATGTCTCCTGAACGCCTCCAGGAGCACGCTAACAAAACAACAGCTGTACCAGGCAATGTCCATGAGAGACCTCCCTGCGCTCTGCCTGCTTGGGAAGTGAGCAGCCTCTCCCCGCACACACAGGGATGCCCTGCTGCCAGCCACGGGCAGATTTTGCGGGGGATGCTCGGGGCCCTTTGCTCTGTGGGCACAGCTCCCTCCTCCAGCCGCGGCACCACCTCGTGCTGCCTCACACGGACCCTGAGCACGGCTGCTGCTCTGCCAAACTGCTCCTCTTTCCAGCTAATAAAATTGCCTCCCAGCTGATAACAGCCTAGCAATATAAAGTACTTGGTTGTTAGCTGCTGTTGTGACAAATAATACCATTCTGCTGACAACCCCATTTTTTTCAATACAAACCTACTTGAACTGTTTATTATTGACATATGGGACTGCTCTGCCATTATCTAATTTTAAAAAACACACAGTAAACAGCAATAGTGAGCCTGACAGCATTCTTACTGCTTTAGCAAAGCTAAATCAAAATCCAAAGCAACCTCCTTTTATTGCCAGCACAGTCCTGTCAGGCTCTCTTAAGTAAAAAAGAAACACCTACACAGGACCACTGTGAGATTCATTTCCTGGCAGAGGCTACTTTGCGTTTGCTTTCCAACTACAACCCACATTACTAAAAGCCTTCTCAAAACCAGCACCAGTAAGGCCGTCTGGGCGTTTCTTGGTGCCATGACTGCCAAGTTTTAAACTGTTCGGGACCTATATAAATCGACAGCACAGTTCAAGCATTAGTTTATACATCAGTAAAGCTGCACCACTATAGCAGAGTGGGGAGTGCGTAACAGTTATTGCCTCTCGTAAAAGATACAAAGTTAGGTGGTTCTGCAAACTAAGACTCCATTTGCAAAGTACCTATTGAAATAACGTATAAAGAACTAGCACTCTGTGTATATTTCTGCCCCAAATGCTGTTTGCTCATGCAAAAACGCATGTGGGTGCACTGAGCCTTTCTTCATATAAATTTCTAATTTTCACTCACTAATGAATCCATCTTACATAGAAATCTAAACCAGTGTTAGGTACAACTTCCACATTCATTTAGAAGACCTGGAATTCCCCCTTCATTGTGTTTAGTAATATTTTTAGAAGATATTTTCATCTATAACTTAAAGATATCAAAGAAATTCCAATAATATTCAGATTTCTTCAAGGGCACTGAACAGGCTGGAGTAGAATAGGTTAGTGCAGTTTTGTCTGTCCTCTGGGGAACAAGCAAGAACTGCTGAAAGGAGGTTATTCAAATAAATTGCATTTCCACAGTACAAAAACACCCAAGCACAGCTTGTTTCTGCCCTAGATAATGAGGTGACACAGTACAGCAGTTAGTGCTTTTGTCCAGTTCGAGAATATTAATCCATATTACACAGACACAAAAGAAGATATTTGACCTCACTTGTCCCCAAAGCAGTCTAATTTGCCTAGATATTAAAGCGTTAGTGATGTGTATTTAATGAGAATTCTTTTTGCATGTTTATTATCCAGTGACATTTAGGAGGTCAGCCTTATAATTCAGTAATGGCCTATGTCTTGCTACTTTCTTTAATGTAAAGGAAAACGTGATGTGGCCCAGGTTGCATTTAACTACAAGTAACAACAGAACTGAGCTCATACATGGTCTCATAAAAAGCACGGGGGAAGTGGAGTGGACCCAGACATTACTGAGTGGGAAAGGCAGGGAGCCCAAGCTGGGCAGCCCCATAGACTTTCCTTTCTTGCTATTTCATGTAATGTTCATCTATCAAACATAAACAAGCTCCACAGGCTGTGCCACAAACTAGCAGAGAGTCATTCGAGCTCTGACAAAGCCAGGAGAGCCCTGAACTCAAACCCTTACCCGAAGTTAGTCCAAACGCAACCACAGCTCCTCCAGAGTCCCCCTGACCAGGCACAGCTCTGCACACTCAATGAAGCACTGTGCCCCCTCCTCTGCTGTCTCTAAGCTGCAAAGTCAGGCCTCTTGCTGCCTGGCGCACAACAGAGATCTGAGAGGCTCCACGTGGCCTCCCGCCTCAAGGAGGGCTGGCTGTGCCTGCCCGGCTCTTCTGAGCACCACGGGCACAGAGGCTGCAGGACTGGGACCTGCTGCTTTACCTTGGCCAAGCAGCCCAGGAGCAGAGCTCCCTCTGCCTCAGACATAAAAGGCTTTGAGGGGAGGAGGGACAGGCATGGAGTGAAGATTTACGCTCTTCCGTGCGATGATCGCTTCATCTGTGCGTAACACATGAGCCTGTGTCCCTCCTAGAGCTCCCTGTTTCACACTCCCATCTTTGTTTATTTTATTTAAAGCTTTCACTTCTGAGCTTTGAGGCTAGAGATCAAACAAATAAAAGGGAATTTGGAAGCTGCAATGTCTGATCTACATTCTGCTCAGAAGTTAAACTAAAAATTGCCCCCAAGCCAATACACAGGCACTCATTTTGGAGGCCATTTGGTAGGAGATAATACAGTCAATTTCCCTCCCAGGAGGTCAGGATGAAGATCCTTGTTTATTACTTCACCATCAGATGACTAAGTTAGTCTCACAACTAAGGCACTGGACTTAAATTTAGAACATCTGAAATTAAGTTTTCATATTTAATTTCACAGCTGTCACACGACTCAGCTAAGTCAGTTATTGTTCTTCTGTCATTTATCTGTCTCAAACACTTGGACTACAAACTTCCCGAGACAGAGATACTGTGTGTTTCACTCAGTGATGCTCCTGCATCCCCCCTACTCTACCCAGTAAAAAACAGGAGCACTTCCAAACAGTACTAACTCTGCGCACTCCATTTTTTTTTCTCCATTTTTTTTTCCTACAGTGTAAGATTCCATTTGTATACAAGCATTTAAACGAAAGGCTCAATATTATTTCGTTTAGAACCACATGGACGACTGCTTCTCTGATAGTGTTAAAAATGGTCTTGCCAGCAGATCTTTGTCTCCTCACAGCCCAAATCCCATTTTCTAGGTTTCCACTTCAGTTCACCCTGCTGGCAGACAAGCAGTAACCTTTCTGACTCATGAGACCACAGCACCAAGTTTTTATATGGTTGTTTAAACATCACAGATAAAATTCTGTTTAAGTAGCTAGTATTTGTGGCACATTGGTCAAATTTCCAGTTATACTGGATCTATTGTATTATATACCATAAAGCTGATCACAAACTTCAGCCAAATACCATTTCTGTTATGTCCCAAACAATGGCTTTTCTTTTTATATCCAGTTTGTCAGATGAGACTCTCTACTGTTTAGATAATCTCAGTAACAGACGCATTTATCCTAATAAATTCATGTTTCAGTTCACTTAGAAGATGTAAACAATCACGCTTTTCCATGGTGCATGACTGGGACAGCAATTTAAGTCAACAAGAGCCCTGCAGGCACATCCCAATGCAGCATTTGATCTACAATCATGCTTATTGGAATCCAAGTACTTGAGGCCCTCCCTTACTACACTGAAAGTATTGGGAAGATTTCTATTGCAAGGAAAATAGGATTAGAGGCCAACTCATGCAGGACCGTCTAGCTAGTGCCATGCCATCCGCTCTTCGGCAGAGCTCTCCAGTGCCTTAAATGAGGGTGCGTCTTAATCACCAATAGCAAATCCATTGTTCAACCACATTTCTGCTTTTATACAGAGGAAATATCCCTGTGTACAATGAAAAGACTTAGAAATGCTCAACACTTTCAATGTATTAGACTATCCAATTATTACACACAGATTTGGTGCAAGTACTTATCTGTATGTGTTACAGAGCTCCAAATAGGATAATGAAGCATATGTGTTATGCTGCTATGCAGATATAACTCATGCAGCAACACAAGGTTAGGTCCTGCAGTCTTAAACACCACATGAACAAAGATTTAGTTGGATTTGTTGGCCCTACTGTGTGGAAAACCAGTTACGACACTGCCTTGGGGAGGGTGGACTTGAAACAGGGCTTTGAGTTCCCAGAAGTAAACAGAAAGGAAAAAAAGCCACTTCCTATAAAGCAACTGCATTCTTTATGGAGAACAATAATTACTGTACCTAATGTAGCTCTAAAGAACACCACTATAACATACAAATGGGAAACTCAGAAAGTCTAAGATGTCATTTTCTTTGAGGACATTTTGAAGAAAGTTTAGTGCTTATCCAACCCCGGTGGCAGCACTGGAGACCCCATCTTCCCTTTCCTCACAAAAGCAGGAGATACTCCTGCAAGCCTTCATCACACTGACTGCCATGTTAGTATTTTATCCAGGTCTCTATGCAACACTCATGTCTAGGGAAAACTTCTTGCCTCTACACCAAGCTGTCTCTCTGCTTCAGACCAAATCCCCGGCCCAGACAGTCTTTTTAAAATACCCAGGAGGGGAGGACTGGGACAGCAGCAGTCTGCTTCACAGAAGCAACCAAAGAGAAATCTTGTGGTAACAAGACTCAGTTCTCATCCAGAAGGCACCTCAATCATGAATGTTTGAGGGTCAAGTCCCTCAGCTGCAAACGTCCTAAGCCATGCTCTGATTGATGTCCTATTGATTCGTAATTACAGGCAGCTCCAAACCACCACAGGTACAGAAACTACAACAAACCAGAGAGAAGCCTGTTTTTCAGAGAGGTTTTGATTCAAGCGGAGTTAAAAAAAGGTACTATTTCTACAAGAGGACCAAACCAAAGTACATGATTAATTACCTCCCTCTTACGGGGACAAAAGTAGGTGCTGGTTTACACTACATGAAGTTAGTACAGGAACAGTCTGACAGGGCTTCCTTCAGCACTGGAGCTGCCACAGAGTGGCACTGTTCACAGAGACCAGTGTGCCCAGCAGGGAGCTCACGGCACCAAATTTTGGTTTAGCCAGTTTTGTAGCCCTCAGCATCAGTCTCCACCTGGAGGCCCCCCACTAGATGTTCCTCTGTATTTTGCTGCCTTTTTCACTGATTTAAACCATTCCACTATCTCCACTTCTGGCCACAACGCTACCAGTTTATTTTCAGAATTTAATGCAGCCTAGGAAGGATGCAGAAGTGCCATATCCCAAACCACAGACATGTAAAAAATCGGGACAGACAGCAGTTTAGCTGATCTGGGCAGGAGGTCTTGCCCTGACAGGCATATGTGACATGCTGTCTTGGCGGCACACGCTCACATCCATCTGTTGACATGGAACTGAGCCCACTGCACTTCCACCGTCCTGGTTTTAGTTCATATGCACCACATCAGCTCTGGGTTCAGCAGGCAGGGTGCACAGTGCTGCAAGTCCGAAACCCAACCTCTACTGACAGCATGGAAAACACTACAAGACTTCTCACAATTCCACAGAGTGGAGAGGAAACATGAAAACAACCCTTAGTCCTGGGGTTCCAAGAGTAAAGCAGATCTTTCCAAACAAAAAAGATACATCATGAGCATTACAGTGTCTGGTTTAACTTCTTGGGGTCAGTAGATTCAGCAAAAGCAAAATTAACTTCTTTAAATGCCCACAAGCACCTGTAGTTACATCTCAGGAATTGTCACCTTATCTTCCACTAGACACCAATGAACAACCAGCTTAGTCTTGGGAATGATAAGGAGTAAAATCTAACTTTCACATGTATTTCTACAGAAGAAACTAAATTATTCAGAAAACAGGAAAAGGTAGTAGCCAGATAAAACAGCACCTGTAAAGCACCAGCAGGTCAGTGACCCATATAGGAACGATTTCCATTTCTGCGAGCCAAAACCTGCAACTGTTTGCCCAGAAAGTGTGAAGAGGTATCAGGAAGAAGTGTGAACTTCCCTGCGTGAAGATTATGAATCTGCGTCAGAAGAGACTCAGCAGAGAGGGGGGCTCAGGGCCTCCCCTGCACAGTCAGTGGCATAAAATTGCTTCCCTTCTTCCACAGATAACTTGGCAGGGACATTTGTTCAGCATTAGCTAAGTCACAGTGGCTGAGAGGAGAGCTGAAGCCCAGCCAGAGCAGCACCACACCTCTGAAGCTTGAAACACTTTTGCAATGCAGATTAAAGACTACGTTCTTCATCGCAGACATTCCTGTCATTGGACAAATAAAGGTTTATAACTGTCCTCTCTGGCAAACCACAATATGGTAATGTGGCATTAATAACTTAATACAGTATTAACTGATAGACAATCAGTATTAGCATGATGTTTACATTTGGAAAACATTATAGAGCACTGTATCTCCAATTCTTATCCTGCCATTAATTCAGATGTGGAGCTCATTACACGGCAATTGACATTTCCCTTCTGAATCTGCATCCTGCTCTGCACAGCCCTCGCATCTGCCTGGGACAACCAGCCCTGTAAGCCACTCGCTGATCTAAATTCTCGGCAAATCTAAATTCTCTGCAGGACGTCTGTTCACCTGATGTTGCAGCTACTGTTTCAAACACTGCACCCAGAAAGCTGCAAGGGAGTTCTGAACGTGGGGCCTTCCCATTGCACCCACCAAAGGGATGCAGGTCCCAGCCTTGTACTCGGATCAGCTCCGTGCCTGCGTTCGCTGCTGTCCAGGCCGGGGCGAGGCACCAGTCCCGGCCTTTGGCACAACCTAAGAACACTTTCCCAACACACCCGGGCGCGATTGCTCGGTTTCAGCGTCGCGGCCAGAGTGCCCCCACGGCGGAGGGGCCACGGTGCCCGACCCGCAAGCGAGCGGCAGCCCCGGGGCTCCCCTCGCCCCGCGCCCTACCTGACCCGTGCTGCTGGCGGAGGATGGCGGCCTGCCCGGGCGGCGGCGAGGCCGAGGAGGCGGCGGCGGCCGTCGAGGCGG
>WBMY01015398.1:346268-432881 GCA_013397315.1 Donacobius atricapilla | reverse complement strand
AAACCCCCCACTCCTATTGATATAGAAAACAGTATCATAATAAGCAAACGTTTCCACGGATCAGCTGTTTCTAAGGCAAATGTCCCAATTAAAAAAAAAAATAAAATAGAAGGGTCAAAAGTCATCAGCAAAGTCATTGCAGTGAGTAGAAATCACCAGCAGAATTTGATTTTTGCAGTAAGTAATGTGAGGGAGCTGTATTTTAATAAATTTGAAGTGCATTTCTGAAATACTTGCCCTTCCCCCCGCCCGAAATTCCATTAAAAGTCACCATTTTGTTCAGCTACAATTTTATGTAATCACTGTAATGGCCTGGGATGTGTGTTTTAAGATCTGCAGAAAAATTCCTTTATATTTTTAATGGTTTCATTCTATACCATAATGTGATAGCTGGATACATGAAGATTTCTATGGAACAAAATATTTGAGAACATTCACTTTCTGAATAACTAAATCAGACCAGCTTTGATCTAGTCTCTAGCTCCCCAGCTGCCTCCCTATCCCATCAGAAAAATCTCTGGCGGAGGTTGGACCCTGCCAGCTGCTGGCTCCCTGCTTGGAAAACCCACCTCTGCAAGGTTTCCGTCAGGAAGTTCCAGTAAAATTCACATAGTTCTGAAGAATACCCAGACTGCATCAAATCAATATTTCTTGCTGGAATTTTTTTTCTTCAGAACATTTTCAGCCATTCCCACTGATCTTTCCATGGCTTAAATCCTGTGGCAGTCCTCTGGCAGGTCTATGAAAATTTGCCTGAAGAGCAACTTGACTTTCTCCAGATTGGTTTCTGGGAGCCTAAATCCTGCCCCAGGCAGGGCCCAGTTCCCCAGGCAGGTGGAGTTAGCCCCCACCAATCATAGAAACTTATTGTAATAACTAGTAAACACCATTTAATTAAATAGCCTAATAATTACTGACACTTTGCTTTTTCACCCGAAAGCTCAGTGTGCTTCATCCAGCATTATTTCTTTTTTTTCATGTGTGGCCTCAGGCCACCTCTCACTGCAGGGGGTTTTATTGTCACTTTGCCAAAGTCCCCACACCGTGCTCCACCTGCCAGGACAGGAGAAGGCAGGGAAAGGCCATCAGGACAGACACGCCTGAGGAAGTGAATCCTGCAGCTGCTCAAGTCTTCCAGTCAGATCCCAGGAACGGGTTAAGTTGGTCTTCTAGAGAGGCAATTCCACGACTTTGTGCCCTCTGCACAAGGATTGATTAGAAAGCTCCTATTGGATAGACAGATCAAAACAAGTAATTTTTATATCAAGTGACTAGTGACAAATCGTGTTTTAAACACTTTTACTCAAGTCTTTATTAAAATTGATGTTTAAAAATTTCTTCTGACATTGCAACATTGTGGAAATTTACAACAGCTCGGAAAGTGAAAATACTCAGTTTATGTTAAGTGAGTTTTGTTTCTTAGAGATAAAAAATACGTGATAAAAATGAAAAGGAAAGGCGAATGCATTTAAACTTAGTTCTATTTTAATAAATTTAAGGTTGTTATTGTAGTAGTAGTGTTGGTTAAGACAGTTCTATCTTGAATGGTTCTCTCAATATATAACACTAAACCTTCAGTTCTGCTGTATTTACTGCCCTCCAAGTTTGATTTTATGTGTAGCAGCTGACACTGAAGTGCTGATATCTTTGTGTTCAATTAAAGTAAGGAATAAGAAACACAAGAGAGTGTTTTTCACAGTCTTAAGTTAGAGTAATTCAAGACTCTTTTAATGTTCTCCTGTTCTGCTAAAACTCTAATGAGGGACTATGGTGCTCTACACTCACTAGCAAGTACTCTGTGCAAATCATCTTGCTCTTAGGATCATAACAACATTTGAAGTCATTTATTGATTCAATCCTGCTAGCAAAAGGGACTTCTACAGCAAAAGCTCTCCCCTGCTTGCACTCTTACCCCAAACAGGTGATGAGTGGCAGGCATGTCATAGGGAGAAGCTCGCTTTGCACTTGCTGATTCTGCAGCATCATCCAGCAATTCTCAGAAATCAGGGAAACTGTTCAGATGCTTAAAGTAAAGGCCGTATTTAGTTGATGACCTTATTTTTTGCTGCAGCTGTCTGTATGGCAGATAGGTAACAATATTTTACACTTGGGCAAACTGAAGTTGGTTGGTTTTGTGGAGAAATCCTATGGCATTTCCACAGTACTCCACTTCCAAATCAGATTGAACTAGAAAATCCCTCTAATGTAGGATAAACCAAAACACAGGAGCGTTTGTCCTGTAACAGGACTCTCCATCACTTTGTACAAGTGGCTTCATTCCTAGGCCATCCTCAGCGGGGTGGTGGCAGGGAAAGCTCTGCAGTCCCCTTTCCGACTCCTGAGCGCCTTTCCAGGTAAGCCAGGAGGAGGCTGAAGGGACCATTGGATGAAACCAGCAGAATTCCTCCTGAAGGGACAGCCATCTCTGTCATCTCTGAGTCCCATTCCCATACTCCGGTATTAACCCAAATCCCGCTGGTATGAAATGCAGGAGCATCACTGACCCCAGGAGGGGATGGATGGTGAGCAGTGGGTGAGTGCCTGGTGCTTTAGGCAGGCACTGTCACTCACAGGGCTGGTGGTGGCAGATCTCTTCTGATGCTGGACTGTGTTTTACAGGAATTCATGAAATCCCATCCCCTCAGTGGTTCCAGCACAGTGTAGCTGATTACATTTAAGAATGTCTGAAAATTCTCCCTGTAACATTTTTAAATGACTAGCAGCTCCTCTACTTGAATGACCAAAATACTTTCTAATAGCTGCCTGAGGAGCCTTCACTCCTCTTTGGAGTTAATCCACTCAGAAATTAGGGCAGTGCAGATTACCTTTGGAAAGGAGAAAGCTGCAAAAACATCCAAATTTACACACAGAAAGCATGTGGGATGAGACATAATCTGAGCTGGTGTAAAAGCACTGTAACACACTTGATGTGACATGGTATTCCTACCATATTTAAGTAATATTCATCTCTCCCCTAAATCCTCTGGCAGAAATAAGTCCTGTTCAACACTCTATTCTTAGATTTTTGACAGGTTTTTTTTTTTCCTTCTCATTTTTCTCATTAGGCTGACATGTTTTTGTAGTCACAGCGGCCAATTTTGCTTCTAGTCACAGAAAGTAAATGCTTTTGCAAGTGACCCCTGTGGACATGGGGGGCTGGAGCAGACAGTGCTGTCACTCACTGCTCACACGAGGGGTTCCAGCACACTCTGGGGCTCAGACTGCCTCCCTGGAGCCTGACTATGCTGATGGCATGCTGAGGGGCTTCTGCAAACTGAATTTTCTGTAGAAAATAGGTGAGGGGAAGAAGAGAATATTGGATGTAAAGAGACCCAACAAAGCAAAAGTAGAGAGATGCTAAAATGTTCATATCTCTGCTTCCAGCACAGTGACCTTCACTGTGGAGCTTCTATCTCAGAGCAGCTCATAAAAACAGACTGGCAACTGCCACCCTGGTTGCCTTTAAAATGTCACTGGTTTAACATCAAATCAAGAGGTATAATTGCCTTGTTTCTGCCTTCTCCCCACTCTCCAAATTCCAGTCCTGGTAAGGCCCAAAACAAGCTGTGTTTTGGGCCCGATCAAATAAAACAACATATCTGTGTTCCTGGAAGGAGTTTGTAAAAGGTCATAAAAACTGCAAGTTCAAAGAGCTGGATTATTTTCAATATATGCTATGAATTTCCTATTTCCCATCTCCAAGCAGGAGAGGGTTATGCACTGCCTTGAGGTTATTCCAGGATCCAGGTGATAGTCTGACAAAGTATCTGAGAAAGAACTGATTGGTGTCATGTGAGGAAATCCAGGGTTAAAACTGGCAGACTGTGCTACCTCTTTGGTTTATTTATCCTTGCTCTGGACAAGTGACATTTCCACCACAAAACTCCATTGAACTTTCCATGAAACTGATTAAGGTAGAAAGCATGTTTCTGCATTCTGGCCAGGCACGGTTCTCACTTTATGCAGCAAATGCATTTTTAATTAACTTTAGTTCTACTTTTGCTTTCTTATCTGGCATTCTTTGTTAAATGATCTAACAGGATGAGACACTCGTGCAGAAACATATGGAGAGAGAAGACAACATCTTTATAATAATGCAACAAAATTTCACAGTCTAGTATATCGTGCTTGCAACAAAATCAAAGACAGTCAGAAAGCCAGGTTATTCCACAGTGTAAAATGCATGTGAAATTTATAGTGTATAGCCTGTTTTAATAAAAGACGTGATGCTGGCTGCCTAACAGACAAGATTATAAGATGGCACGAGAAGAAAACATATAAAAATTGTCATCTGTCAGGTCCATCAGCACGTGGGGTTGGCATTTGGCAGCTCAACCTGCAGCAGATGGGAGCTGCTGCTCCTCCACTGCTCAGTGCAACTCCTGCATACGAAAGGGATTGAGCAAATTTATTGGGAAGAGCTTAAATGAGGTGGATCACCCAGAGGCAGAGAGTGGAGTAAAAGCCAACTCAGCTCAGTCTTGGGAATTAGGAAAAGTACTCTGCCTTGCAGAAGTAGGCTAAATACAGGGTAGCACCCAAAATTCCACATTACCATGAGAAGCTCTCACTTCAAGATGTCCCAGCAGTGCCCAGCAGAATGGAGGTGATTTTTTTTGCCTCTGAAATATCTCTCTACCTATACACTCTGGTTAATTCCTGGGAGTAAAATGTTTAACTAACACCAGGATTTTTAGAAATGATATTAGATCACCATACCCAAGTCCAAGAGAGAACACTACTGAGTTTGGCAATCCCTTGTATTTCATAACATCTCCCACATAGAAAACCGACATATATTTGATCTCAAAGTACTCCCATCACCTCATAAGGAAAGAAATCCATGTAAAGAAACCAGGAGAGAAGATCTGCAGCAAACTCCTAAACACTTAGGCCTCTCAGTTCTGCAAGTTTCTGTGACCTGCAATATAAATGTCTCCAACAATCTCCAAATGTAAAGGGGGAGGAGATGCATGTGCTGTGCAATATTATAAAGAAGAATTTATGTTTTCCTATGTGTAAAACCATGGAATTTGCTTTACTTTTTAAAAAAGCTAAGATTGTTTTGTCTTTCCTATGTATTATTTGCATTGCCAGGATCACATCATGCTGGGCTCTCCACTAGTACTAGAAGCTAGAAAATCTAAAGGATTAGAAATTCAAGTCACATCTATCCAGTTCTTTGAGAGAGATTCAATGAATGACTGGAGAATTAGTATAATTACTGCTACATCACAGATACTAAGCAAATAAAGCCTGATTAAGTAGAGGTGGGGGAGTGAGTTTTATTTGCTTAGGCTACATGATTTATTTTCCTTTCCTTTCCTTTTTTTTTTTTTTTTTTAAATAATAAATACTTGATAAACAATCGGAAGGCAAACAGTTGCCATTTGAAAGTCATCTCTTGCATGCCTCTGGTCAAGCTGAAGCTGAAGCGGGTAGAAAAGCTTCCAGCTGAAACGTGGTTGAATTAGGTTTCCTGATGTGGCTGCCAGGTAGCTCGGAAATGAGCCTCTGTAGGTGAGAGGAGCAAGCGAGTCAGCAGCACCTGCAGCATCCTCTGCAGCCAGATGGCCTCTGATCCCTGGCCTCAGCCAGGTACAGGGGCAATCTTCCTGTGCTCACCTGTGGGCCTTTCACCAGCACCAATTGTTTCCAAATCTGTTTAACACACACTACATTCTATCTTATCTATATTTATACAGAGAAGCATAGTGTCTCTATATGGATACCTAGTATTCAGTGCTTTAAATGATTTATGAGGTTTTCTATATGAAATACCTTTATAAATGGCACTTAAGCTGTGA
The DNA here is from genome assembly GCA_013397315.1 of Donacobius atricapilla. NCBI lineage: Eukaryota > Metazoa > Chordata > Aves > Passeriformes > Mimidae > Donacobius > Donacobius atricapilla. Next base: position 427,074 of record WBMY01015398.1, on the reverse strand, counting down.
GAACTTGAGGGAATACTCCAAATGGATGTGGGTTACTGCGGCTGGCAGTTTGGGGTTTAAGTCCATAGCACATCAATGTATCATGTCTTTGAATCATGGGTGAGTGAGACAGCAAGATACAAGGTGCTGACTGTGAATCTGGTGAGTTGGTAAAGCCAAACCATGACCTTTGTTAAATCAGTGTAATCAGGAAACATACAGAAACCCCATCTTTCCAATTAATACTAGAGCACAAAAGATCAGAGTGCAAGGAAAAGTTCAAGTGAAACAAGACTCTTATAGTACCCATAAAACACACACAACATGGGAAATCATATTGGATGCAAATATGTGGATGGATGCACAGAAAGGCTTCTAGGTATTCAATTAATTTTCCTTTGCAGGTCAAGAATACATTTATATTTTTAAGGAACTGTCTGCAGCTGCTGCCTGCCTAAACCACAAAAACCTATCCACTTAATAAAAGAATGCAACACAACTCATTGAAGCCAACAGTCTCAAAAAGCATCCATTAATTTTGGATGCTTCTGGTTTCAGATGTCTCTCTTAATGAGCTTGAATGTAAACATGTTCTTAATAATTCTGCCAAAACTGAGCTAATAAATCGATGTCTTCGTTTATCAAGTGAAACACCCGACCTCATGCTGTATGGATGAATCACATGCTCTGACTTAATCATTTATATTGCTTTTCTTTATATGAAAAAGAAAGAAAATTTGGCCCCGATTCCCTATTCTGTTCTCATTCCTCTCAGCAGCCGTGGCTCTGTGAGAAAGGCTGAACGGAGCAGCCTGGCTGAGAGGGGCTCCCTCCACACCCCTGCCATCACAGCCTGCACTTGTGGAAAGGAGAAGGGAATGTGACAGGACAAGTGCTTTTCAGTTTGCAGATAACCCTTCCACTGACAATGTACCTCCTCAGTCTGTTGGTGATTTAAGCCCTTACCCACTGTTTCAGAAGGACTGTCAGAGACCATGGCTCCTAAATGAGACCTGAAATGGCTCTTTGGTCCAAGCAGGATCAATTACTTGCTGGTGTGGCCTCAGTGCTCACTGCAGTTACAAAGCTGCAGGGCTGATGGATGTGTAGGAGTAAATGCTGGACTGGGAGGTGACACTGGCGAAGCTTGGAATGGCCTTTTGGCACATCAATATTTTATGGTAGGAAGGACTCAGGCTGAAGAAAAATGCATCCAGAAAACTGAACTGCTAATCCTCCAAAATAAGAGGGACTGGCCAGTGGGGGTGTATCAGGCAGATGCTGGCACTCAGTCGTGAGGGGCTGAGTTCAGAGCTCCAGCCACTGACCTGGGAAACTGAATTGTGAGGGATGCCTCAACTTCTGGCTGGCAAAGTTAGAACCCACTCCCGGCCAGGATGGATTTTCTCTTGGGTAATTGTCCTGCAGTCCATGGCCCTGAAGGAATTTCTTCCAAGGAAGAAAGAGTTGCATAGCCTCAAAGGACCAACAACATCCAGGAAGAGGAGCCTCTCCTCATTCTCCAAAGTTTGTGGCACTAGAAGATTTGGGGAGATACTGCCATAAGCAAAGGAATGCAAATGGAAAGTAAAAGGCAGGTTGTTCTTGATTCCACATCCTTCATGTACAGACTGATATTTTTTCTCAGTGTTCTCAGGAAAATGAGATTAAAAATAATTATTTCTCACCTCCCTTACCCCAAGATCTGAACTGGTTAACTTCTGACAGGTCATCCTTTTGTATAGATTCTAGTAAGAAACACCAAAACCTAACCTCAGCAGCTCATTTGGTAGGCATGGATAAGAAGCTGTGCATTACAGAGTGGTAACTAATAATTTTCATCAGACAGGAGTTTGTTAGGTGCAAAAAGGGTGGGCAGAAAACACTGGCTGTAGACAAAGCCCAATACTCAGAAGAGGTATTTAACATATGAGAAGATAGATTCAAGGAAATGCTCAGAAGAGTTTGACTTTTACAAAATTTTAAATAAGGTTTTGTCAGCTTAAAATAATAATGACCACTGCAGAAATACACAATACACAATACACAATACACAATACACAATACACAATACACAATACACAATACACAATACCCAAGCAATTAATCTACAAAAGCATCCTGGAAGTGTCTGGGACAAAATGTCTTCATTAAATGAATCTTTAGAGGTGAGCAAATGGTTCAACAAAGAGTTTCACAGACAAATAGGTTTTTTACAGACTTTCAGAAAAAAACTGCTATACACACTTGTTCAAAGGGGCTGGTGTTAGGGATAAGCATGAGTCTGACTTCAGGTGCTCCTCTGTGAAAGCTCTCCTGTCGGGAGGCTCATTTAGGTGATAACACTAAAAGATAGATACCAAAACTCAGACACATAAACATGTTCCTCCCTTCCTGGTCTCTTATCTGGATGAGAGTCCTGATGCCTGGATGTGACTTTGCCCTGACTTAGACGTTCTACACAGTGCCAGCTGTTGAGCAGAATGCTTATTGCTCAAGCTGCCCTTCAGTCGTGCAGCTCTCCGCAGGCCATTGCAGTGTGGGGGCCAATCCAGGTGAATTGGGAGGGACAGCTCCACAGCATGCTGGGGATTCATTTGGTTTCTGGGACTCGGGCTGTGTGGGTGACACTTGTGAGGCTTTTCAGGGCAGTGATCTCAGTGCTGGGGCTCTGCAGCTCCAGCCCAGCTGTGCCCAGGCACGTCCTGCCCAGCTCAGGAGCCAGGGTCTGCTCAGAGCCTCACCAGCCTTCAGCGCACTGCAGCGATGGGGAGGATAAAGGCTTCATGAGCAGGAAGGTATTTGAAGCAAACTGTTACAACTGCATAAAAATTCTAGAATTCAGATGTTTACAGATGCTTAAATATTAAGGCTTTTACTTCACTAATCCGAGATTAATCCACGATGTAAAAATGGACATTTGTTTAACTAAATTGATCACACTGCTAGTTAGAGATTTCCATTGTTCAGAAGGTCTGCTGTTTTTTGGAGATAATCCTCGTAAATCCTGTATAAAGTTGACCACAATATGTGTTCTCTCTTAGAGCTCTTTGCATTCAGCTGTGATCCTGCCACCACTCAATAGTTTTGGCTACCGAGGAGTTCAGGTTTTCAAGAGGAAACTGAGAAAAAGTTATGAAGATGTTAACTGTGGTGATAACCAGAATAGATTCAGCAACAGTACTGTTAGCAGATGAACACTGAGGACAAATCTAAGCACTGACTGAGCTTTCTATCCCATCAAAATCAGTGTTTTTCTTAGAGCATTTGCAGTCTATTCCACTGGTCCCAACTTAGACCACCATATGTGGAAGTTCTGTTTGTTTCCCAGCATTATTATTCTGTGTATGGAAGCTCGATGGGTGACATTTTCCACTTATCTATTTTTATTGCATCTTCCTCAGCAATAGAGCCTCTCCGAGCCATGCTTTACACCTCGGAACAAGTCCTTTGGCCAGATGGTGGCTGTGACAAAGGGGACAGATGTCAGAAGTGCTTTTGCATGCCTGGGCACTGAGGCGTGGTGCTGCCCCTCGCAGGGCTGAGCACACTGCTCCACACAAAGAACACCCCTCTGGGGACAATCCTCTGCTGGACAGGGGCTGCTCTGCCTGAACGACCTGGCTGTGCCTCCGAGACCGGCTCCTGAAAGCCCAAATCTCTCCAAAATGTATTCTAAAGCCAAAAGCCCCATGAAAATGTTTTCTGTGTTTTCTTCCTGTATGACGCACATGGCTTCTGCTATAAACACTATCCCCAGTGTTTCAAAGAAAGCTTTGAGTGGGAAACTTCTAGTTGGATTTCAAATCATAATCTCACCATGCTTCATCTTATCCTGATTACCAGGATTACATTGTCTGCTTCAAAGAGTATCCTCTTATCTTATGGGTGATGATTCCTCGCTGCTGCTTATGGTTTTCTACAAAACCTTTTCTTTTCAGGAAGGTATCTGTTAAAGTCCAACTTCATGGCCTTGTTTTGTGGATTAGAAAAACCAAGTCAAATAGGCAGGACTGACTGGCTGATGAGACTATGGTGAAGTTCATGGCAGTGAATAACATGGTTATTGAAAATTCTGATAAAAACAAGCAATATTTTTTAGCATTAGGAAGCTCTTCTGTTGTCTGTAGGTTCTCTGTCAACGTAATACCATCAAGTCAAAAGCAGATCTGTGGAAAGCAGAGGCCTGAAATTGGTGATGGCAATTACGGCTAAAAGGACACAGGCAGTGAGGCCAGGGTGGCCTCCCCAGCGCTGCTGTCATTAAGCCTCCCAAATATCTCACATTTTCAGGGTTAAATAAATAACCAGGGATGACTAAACAGGCAGGTAGACTTCTCTTCTAATGTGACTGCTCTAACAATTTACATTTTTACGATACTGTCACATGTACTTAGTTTTTTTTCTATGACCCTTTTTGTTGTTTTGGCTGTACTTGGATCAACCTGTATATCCAGCCACACCTGCTGGCAGTTATGGCAGTTATTTTTGACCTTTTCCTGAGAAATAGCTGATAGCTTTCCAGACTCTTTGGCTGGTAGAGTTTAAGTTAAGACTAAAATGTTCATTTGATTGCATTTGAACTTGGGGCTTACTCAGATAGAAAAAACAAGTTGCAGTTTTGACAGAGACCTGCTTCCAAAAATATTGAGCAAGTGCTTGGGCTACAGCTTTCTATGCTATTGAGTTGTATTGCACAGGGAATTTGACACAACATTCCACACACACTGAAAACCACCTTTGTAGTTTATGAAATGTAAATACCATAGCATGAATTTCTATAGATACGTGATTAGAAATTATAGCCTGTGGAAAAGGTCTTCTTTATAAAGTTAAATTTGTTGAAAAACCAAATGATTCACCTTTTAGTCTACAAATATATTAGCTTATAATGTTTTTTAAATTCTCCAAAGTTATTGATAGGCTTTAGTATAACCTTGATAATATATGAGGGCATTTTACACAGGTCAGTGTTTTGGATGTGGTAAATCCACTGTTACAAATCTAGGAGAGCACCTGTCCTAAAACTATCCTTTATCTAGCTCTCTACATTCTGTGCAGCTGTACTTTGCCATTGCACTCAAAATAAATAGGAGTATGCTGCAGTACAAGTTAATGAATAAATGACAAATTACTAAAACTGTCTGACCAAATTATTCAATCTCTTCATCATGAGTCAGAAATTCTACTTATGTTTCTTCATCGTCTGCATTTGCTTGCATATGCTCCCTCAAAGCATGCTTTTTAGTTTTCACTGTTATTACACACTTTAATGGTTGGTTAGATTTGTCAGATTTTTGCAAATTCAATGAAATGCCAAACAGAGAAAGGACATGAAACACAGCTTTGTTTCTACTGAAGAATTATTATTTCCACATCTGATTTGTGCGGGGGTTTAGAGACAGAGGAAAGGAAGAAGGTGTTCCTGAAAGCACATGCTCATACTGCCAAACTGAACGCCAAGAATTTTTTCTGTCACTCAGCAATGGTTTTGGTTTTATCCCTGTCTTTGGGCTGGAAGCTTTGTGAATTGAGTTTAACAATCTCTGTGAAGACTGTACCTTATCTCCAGGACAAAGAGACACATAAACCTTTAGTTTAGTTAAACAGCAGTGGTGGGGATCCATTCTTTGATTAGGACCTGGTAGAAGTACCAGCTTGGAGTGGCATGGGCAGTCTGGTATTTTCCCCCAGCTGCTCATTGTCATTAGTCACCACTCATGGCTGATTATCTGGAATTCTCTGGCAGGTGCTTGATGGGCACTGTAGCATTTGTGTTTGAAAAACTTGCCTTGCTTGTGCCCATAATTAAATATTTCTAGAACTTTGGTTGTTGCTTTTGCCCTCAACCCAAGAAGTAAATTTTTCTTGTACTCCTGTAACAAACCCTGATTACATTTTATAGAAAGGTTATTATTGACATTTGTTCTGGTTGGGGAGTTCTGGAACTGCCTGCTCATGGAATTGAATGGCTCCTTTCCCCAACCACCTTAGCAGGAAATGGCTTTCAGGGCTCCAGATATTGGCTAACTCCCCCTAGGGCCTTGTTCCAGCTTAGGATGAGCCAGGAATTTGACAGCTCAGATGCACATGTGGAGCTGTAGCCCCTGCCTGCAGCAGTGAGGGCCAACACACCCAGTGTACCTGAGCAGGTGGGACACAGCAGGTGGGGGCAGATAGATTTTGGCCATTCCTTCCAAGTTGTTATACTAAAATTGTGTATTTTTAAGCAGTGGTTTTGATTTTTTGGAATCACCCACAGTAGACAGCTAGCAATCTCCATCCTCAGGGAACGGAGAGGGAAAAGCCCCTGTGATGGAGAACTTCAAAGTCTTCATTTCAGCTCCTTCATCTTGTGCTCTTTTTCACATAACAGTGTCTAATCACAGCGTGTATGAATCACTTCTGCCTCTGGGTCATCATTTCCTCTGTTCTTTGACCCTCTGCAGATGAGAGCCTTTGCACCTGTCCTGGGGATGGGCACTGTTTCTGCTGCTGCTGAAGGCAGCAATGGACTTTGCTCATCTCATGCTGGCTCCTCTTTCCCATGGTCATCAGCTGAGTGCATTTTTATGCCTAATTGAAATGCACAAAAATGCACTGTCCATTTTGACAAAACTTCCAACTAATTACAAAGTACTTTTTGCAATTTCCTATGTAATATCCTTTTGAAAGTTGCCCTGTTTTCTTTCTCTTTGAATGCGTATTCAGAGCAGGCAGATTTGTAGGCACACAATAAGAAGTTGATTTTGAAAAGAGGTAAATAAATTGCACTGGCTGGAAAAGGGTTTCTTGCTGCCCTTTTATTATGATGTGCACAGAACTTGCTACAAATTCTTTACTTTGCATTTCTATCACAAAGATAAATGAAATTGTCAATCCTGTTCACATTTCCTTTCGATGGCTATATAAAAGTAATAGCCAGGGTGCCAAAAAAAGCTTTCATTAATTCTTCTATTTATTAAGGTGAAAGGAGGCCTATTTTACAAACAAAGAAGAATAAACAAACTGTGGTGAATGTCTGCTCTTTTTCTAGAGAATATACCTTCTTTATTCCTAACTTTAGAATGACTTTGAGCAGTTTTAAAATAGATAAGAAACTTCTTGATTTCAGATTTCTGTAGCTTTATCTCAGTATTCACCACAGCAACACTACACAGGATAAGTGAAATGTTGTATGGTAATGTTGAAATTTAATCCAGGGAATAAGACCACACTTTAAAAACAGAAAAAAAAAAAAAGAAAAATTCTGTACTTGTTGAACAGAGATATCTGATATTAAGGGGGAAAAAAACAACCAAAAACTAAACAAAAAACCACCCTACTCTGCTTTTTATATGTGATAGATATAGATATCAACGTCATTTCTTCAAAACCATCTAGGGAAAAGAAGCCCTCATAAATCACATTTATTAGGAGTAGTCTGGAGCAGAACAAGCCCTGCATGCTGCCACGGAGCTGACACAGAGTCTGCCCGAGCTCCCTGTCCCCTGGCAGCACACCAGGGCTCAGCCCAGGGGACCGCAGCCCCTGCTCCGGTGCCAGCAGGGTGGGACACAGCGCCAGGTCTGTCCCACCGCGCTGCCCAACGCGGAGCACTCCTGCCTTGGGACGGCTGGGAACAAGGGCAGGGGGCAAGGGCAGGGGGAAAGCCCCTGGGGAGCAAGGGGAAAGCTGGACATCAGGAGGAGGTCACGGGGAGTGAGACGGGCACTGCCCAGGCATGGGGCACCCTCGGGGATGGACATCAGGGGAAGGACAGCTGGGGCCCTTGACAAGCAAGTGGAAGAACCAGCTTATGGTTTCTCTGCAGATGGGGGTAAATCTGCTGGCGGAGAGGGTCAATTCTTATAGTCTCAGAAATTTATGTGGACTTTGGCCCTTTACTTTTTCCACAGCATTGTTTGGGTTGTTTTTTTTTTCTTAATTTTATTTCATTATTTTACTTTATTTTATTTTACTTTATTTTATTTTATTTTACTTTATTTTATTTTATTTTATTCTTTTCTCCCCCTATAGTCTTGTCATTACTGGCAGAGGAATGGGATTCATTAGATTTTGAGAAAACAGCAAGCCCCAAGAGACGAATAAATCTTCAGAGACTCTGATAATTAAGATGGGGAGATCTGAAAATGACACAACAGTTTAGCAGCATCATTGTTACTTCCTGTCCTGCCTGGAAAGTATTTGAACAGAGAGTTTCTAAATGTCCAGGTGAGAAAGAAATCTCTTCCTCTGAGGGACAAGGTGAGGGCAATACTTCCCTGAACTCTGTGAAACAGGATCAAGTCTAAATTACCCCGCCAAAGTTGTCTTTGTCCTTCTTATGAGGTGCAAAAGGTCTCAGGACAATTAGTCCTGTCTTTTTTTATTGTTTCAGTGTGGAGTTTAAAACCCCTGACCTTTTATCACATCTATTTAGCTCTATATCCATGGCTCAGGAAAAAATTAAAAATGAGATGGGTATTCTGTGTTTGGCAGAGAAATGCAGCACTAATTCATTTTCTGGCTACAACAGTCCAACTGTGTTTAGTTTTTCCTTCCTGCATTCACATCTAAATCTGCCTCCTCTCTTCCACTGCTCCTTATACACATTAGCATCTCTATGTGTTTATGTGTCAGTGTAAATCTTCAGAGTCAGTTTTTACTACAGTCCTTATTAGTATAGAATAAATAATGCGTTCTGCAAAGGCTTGAGTTTGCGGAATAGAAAACTCTTTTGCTCGTTTCGATGTGGTTCAGCCTGCTCTAAACGTGACCATAAAGCATTCATTCCCAGACACTCCGAGGCCACAAAGCATGATATTGACTCTGCTCCTGGTGCAGCTGCGTGTGATGTTATTCACAGCCAAAGCCCCAAGCCATCTTTCTACTCCACTTTGAAGGAATCACTCTCTTTATCAGCGAAGGAAACAAGCAGCTTGCCTGCTACAACATTCAGAAGCCTCCCCTTCCATCTCCTTCCCTCCCTTAGCTACAATATGAACATCAGATATGGGAGAAAAAGAACACCATGTTTCTTGATGCAATTAATTTTACAACGGTTCAACTTTAACACCTTTGGACATAAGCACAAATGGGAAGAAAAATTAAAGCTTAGATTCACAAAGCCATGAAAACTGCAGTAAATATCCAGAAAAAAAAAGATGTTTCCTTATCATCTACAGGCAAAGGATTTAGCCACTGGGAGATGTTTTAAAACCAATTATTTTAAAACCTACATAAATGCTCTTTCTGGTTCCATGGGAAAATCATATCCAGTTCCAAAGGCTTCAGAAAAACCAGGCATAAAACCCTGAGATCTTACTTTAAAACAAGAGGTATCTGAAAGCACAGCCTTCCCTAAGGAAGCCATAATTTAAATATCAAGTTTTAGACAAAGCAGAAAGACAAAAACTCAAAATCAACCCACAGCTTGTATCAAACCCGGCTGTTTTTCAAGATCAGCCCTAAGTTTTTGTTGCGGCGTGTCTGGACAGGTACGGTGCCCCCCACCTGCCACACGGGACCCTGCCTTGCCAGCACCCTGTGCGAGTGCTCTGCTGGGTGAGACAGAAGACGGGCTAGGTCAGACCAGCCTCTGATTTCTCCGAAGCAGAGACATCCCTCTGTTTGCTTGCACAGCCCAGCATTAAAAGAAGCTTTCACTGTGGTGAAAATGTCAGTATGCAAGAACTGAGTCCCTGGAGCTTTCCCAGTTAGATTGCTTTTTCTCCCATCCCTTCACCCCTATTTTTTTTTTTGCCTTTTCATTTTGGATTTCTTACCCCCATGACACTTAAAACTGATATAAATATTATAGGCTAGATTCTGGTCTCCTGAAGTAATACTATTGAAGCAGCAAAGGTATCCATGTTTAAAAACACAGGACTCACCAGCTGCTTGGCTGAATGTTCTTTGCTGTGCAAAACTCTGCAATATTTCCAGTAGTGCCTTATAATGTCAGCCTTTGGAGTATGATAAGGTATCTCTGTGGTTTCATATTGCATCAAGTGGAAATCCAGCATACAAATGACTTGCTCGGGAATATTCTACACAAAATTATTGAAATTTTTAAGCTGTTTCTGCTTTTACTGAGGGAGTGAAATAGATGATATGGTATTGAAGCATTTTTAGGAAAGTTTTTTACTTTTTGAAAAGATAATTTGAGTAGTGTTATATTAATGGACTATCATATATTTGTGCTCCTGTACATTCCCCTCCATCACCCAAAAGAAAGGGCACTATGTCAGAATGGTCAGCAAAATTCAGGTCTCTTGGGTAATAATGCTATTTCCAGACCATGCAACTACCAACCCATGTAAAATTTTACTGGAATATCACTCTCTTGCCTGCAGAATGGTTCTGTACCTGATGTTCAATCATTATGTTCATTAGTGGGGAAAAATCCTTCAGGAGTATCATTCTTTCTAAAAAGCCATATGCAATTGTGTGGCTAAAAAGCAGAAATGTCTTTAATTATATCAACCATGCTTGCAAATTAAAGGCATAATAACCCATCTGCATCTGTGTAAATCGGGTATTAGGCCTGAAGTCAGGATTCATTTGTGTACATCTATTTAAAAAATAAAGGAGTGAAACACATGCACAAGCATAATGTTTAGAGTTTGTGATGGATTGGAATGATATCAAAGGGTGTCAGAACAGTAAATTAGTGATATCACACAAACAGAAAATCATGGGAGATGCTAGATGACGGCAGGAGAATGAGGGAAATTTACTTCCACATTTAGAGACTTTTCTCAACAAAGCAAAGAGAATATTCTCACTCAATCCCTCACTTTACCAGATTTGCAGGACAAGGCTTAGGAATATCCTAAAACTGGAGTACCAAGCTGACGTCCTTCCCTGAGTGTCAGAATATCTCAGGAGAGTTTCCAGTGGCAGGCATCAATGTGTTCATTTAACTTTTTGCTCCAGATCAGGCTACAGATTCTGGCAGGGAGCTATGCTCCCTCAATTTAGATGTAAAATCAAAATTTACATTAAAAGAGTTTAAACATCTATAAGAAACATCTGGAAGTCTTTTCCCAAACACTGAATAAGCAAAGGCTCCAGGACTGGCTCCTTTGTTCATGTGTATTTGGTTAAAATATACAACAGCATCAGTGTCAAACAAATAGATGTACTTGAAAGAGCTACAAGGAATTACAAAAGACTCTCGCTCTCTTTACATCAGCTCTGTGATGCTTCCTGCTCCCACCTCTTGTTGAAGCTGCTGCTGTAAACGAACAAACAAATCCCAGAGCTGCGCAGAGGATGTTTGAACCATCACCAGCCATGGCTGGGGAATAAATCCAGGCATCCTGACACTGGAAAGGAACTCACACGTCTTGAGTATTTGTGGAAACCCATTCCCTTCAGCCCTTTGACAGGACAAGGCAGCAAGGACTGTGTGAGCAAAGCCAGTTGGTCTCAGGATGCTTCTCAGGACTGCTGTGGAACTGCTGCTGTGATGAGCAACAGTGCAGTAAAATCCTCATAGTTTAACAGCAGAAAACAAAAGAGTTTACAGGAGAAAATAAACTCCACAACTCAAAATGCATTCTACAAATACTGGGTCATTTCCTGCTGTCCTGATTTATCCAAGCACTCAGGCCTTGGCTCATCTGAGAGTAGCCCTGCCTACAGCCAGGACTGGTGCCAGTCACAGTCGTTTTAGCTTTATCTGCTCCCCTTTGGGAATTCCACTGGGAAGCTCCATTAAGGGCTTATGGTCCCAATGCAGAAAATGCAGAGGGAGTAGAGAGTTTCCTCCAACATGGATTTAATCCCTGGCTTTGTGCATGTTAGCAATCAGTAACCTTGTAATGCTAGTGCCGTTTGTATTTTGTAGTGGTCATACATCTAACAGTAAAGTACATTTGGTTAATGGATCTGTGCCAAAGAGCACAAGAATATAAGTAATTCTTACAAAGAAAACCTCTAAAAATAGTGCTGCTTCTTCTAAGAGATGCAAAGGGATATTGCTGATCAAGGATCATTGCTTCCTCTCCCACTGGGACCATTTCTGTGCTTGGGCAGCCTGGGCTGGAGGCGACAGAGTTTGGGCTGATGACAGAAATTAGGGGAGCACATTCAATAGTGACATGAGACCTGGAGGAGTTGATTCTTTGTCTCTGGGTTCTTATGCCAAAAAAAAGGGAGATTTTTTTCTTTTGTTCTCTACATATTTGTTCTATCTCTCTCTTTCTCACTCTCTCTTTCTTTTTCTTTTTTTTTTCTTTTTTTTTTTTTTTAAAAAAAAGAAAACTAGTTTTATCTGGTCTTAGGCCAGTTAGTACTACTGCCTGTGGAACCTATTGGCAGCATCAACAACAGCAGATATGTTCAAAATATAAAGCAGGTCATTCCTGTGCTTTCATCTTGGAGCTTTAATACTATTTTAAACATTAAAATAATGCTGGAAGGAAAAGTGTGGTTTTGGGAGGATAAAAAGTCTTTCATTTCCTGTGTTCTTTTCAGAAAATTATGGTAATTATTTTTATAGTGACAAGAAGATTATTTGACTTAATTTAATACCGAAGATTAGGTTCTCAGGAAAAAAAATACTATAATGTACACAAGTGGAAAAACAATGCCAGCATTTCCCTACATCATGAGAAGAACTTCCTTTTTCTTCTGTGGGACAATTGTGCCCTAGGACGTATGGTAAAATTTAAGGTACAGCTAAAATGTGGGGCACAACCAAGGATCAGACATCTACATCCAACTCACAGCTCTAGCAATTCCTTCCCCCACCCCCTCCCCAAAATAGTTCTACACTGAAAGTCTCTAGGTTTTCTCCCTCATAATCAATTTTAAAGAAATTCTTTTAAATTAAGTTTAGCTGTGAACTAATGGAAATAAATTATCTATGAAGTATATCATGGTGGTCCTGCTCTTGCAGTCTGCGGTGCGATGATAAATGACCAGCGCTGTAAAATAGCTGTTAATAGATTTTAAAGCCAGAGGGGAAAATTATGATCATCTAATTCTGACCTCCAGCATGGCACTGGTGCCTGGACACCCCCCTGTAGCCTCTGCATCAGGGCTGCAGCTGCTCATGGAGTGCCAGGACATTTTTCAGCCAGACAAGCCCAGCAGCCCCTTTGGAAAGAGTGAGATGGATTCTCACCTGGCGGAAATCAGAATCGTCGTGGCACCATGTTACACCACGTGGAAATCTGGTCTACTGCTTTCTGTTTTTATGGTGCCATAAATCCTGTTCTACTCCCTGGCAGTGCCATTCACTTTCTCTCTTTACCTGAGCCGTCCCTCTAAAGCTTTCCTATTGCTCTTGTATCTCCATCCCAGCAAGCTGGCTAAGCATCAGCTCTCCCTCTCCTCTCTGCAAACTGCCCTCAGGCCCTTTGCCTTTCCTGGTCACCCTGTCCCTGTGCTGGCTTTACCAAATTCACGTTAGCTCTGGTTTTTAGAGCCTGGCATCAATATCTTGCTCATGACAGCACAGTCTCCTTTCATCCACTTGGGGAATGCTTCACTGATTATAAGGAAACCGTGGGCAGAGAGAAGGGGTAAATTACTTAACCAATCCTCTGCCAATGACTTTGTTATGTCGGCTTTCAGAATTGTGAGCACCAGAACTCTCCGATTTCAAGGTTTGTGCTCTAATCAATTACTTACGAGACAGGAAACAAAGATTTTTGTTCAGGTTGCTGTATTTTCCTATCTGTATTTCCACATCCAGGAGAAACTCCACAAAGTAGAATTCATGGCTGGCAGTGCTGACCATTACTGTTCAGAACTGCTACACTGTTCTCTTCCTACTTAAGAAGCTTTAATGCCCTGTGGATTTTAAAGCTATTTTTTTTAACTAGGAAAAGTCCAAAATGGAGTTGAGTCCTGAAACTTGCCAGTTTTGATTTGCTCAACACCATTCTTTGTATTTGTGCAGGCACTTTTCACCCTGCGGGGGCAATGCCATCCCAGACTATCTATGATTCCTACTAAATAAATACACAAAGAACTAACTAAATAAAGCAGATGTACAGACAGAAGATTATCAGGTCTTGTCCAAAACCAGCGAGACTCATGAACTGCCAAACAGTGAAAGAGGAAAGACCAGAGTGGGCTCCACTGGCCGTCTCTAAGAGCTCTTCCCAGACACCAGGGGATCACTGAAAGAGAAGCAACTGCTGAAAACTCACCTGAAAGGCACTTGCCTGCACTATTTACTTAGTGACATGGGTTCCTGGGCAAGCGCCAACCAACACTAGTGCATGGAGCAAAGGGAAGTCACTCTTCTGCTGGCTTACTCTGATCAAAAGGGATCAAAAGTGGGGTGATCTGAATTGATTCTTGAACATGGCTTTTCTGGTTAGCACTGTACAATGTACAGTGCTGTCAAGACTTGAGGATGTGAGGGCATAAAGCAGATTTCAAGCCTGAAGAGCAAAGTAAATTACTTGGCTTGGGCAGATGGAAAAGGACGTTTCTTTTCTCAGCTGTCTAGAAAGCCAGGAGCAGAGTTTAGTCCAGTGAGAACAAAAATAGCCCAATAAAACCTACTGGCTGCAGCAGTACAGATGGCTTGTACCATATCCTAAGCCATTTGCTTTTAGAAGCTGAAAAACGGCAGCGCTGAAATTTTAGGTGAATGTTTCACTGCAGGTGATCATCGTGGTAAGAAGTGTTAACTCAGGCTCTTATCTTGCATCCATTCTCTCAGTGTTTTAACACCTCACTCCCCTGCCCCCTTCTCTCCCCAAAAGACCTTAAACCGAGCCAGGGCTTCAGCAGCCAAAGCAGGAGCACTAACTGTAGAGATTCATTTCAAAATCTTGCAGTACATTGTTCCTGCTCTCAGAAACAGTTGCTAATTATCACTTTCACAAATATTTACTGCTTTCTGATTCTTGAATAGAATATATTATGAAAATCTCCATATGCCCAGGCACAGCTTGACTTAGCGGGCGAAAGACGATGCCTCTATTTTGGATTCACACTGCTGAGAGAAGAACACTTACTGTATTGAATTCATACCTCATTTAAAATTGCCTTTACAGATAATAAATCCAAATGTTCCTTTGATAATTATTCTGTACTAAAATTAATGCCAAATAATGTGCAAGCAAGCAGGCAGGCCTTTATGGGTATGATTACAGCATTTACTTCTCTTTGGGTACTGCTGGAACTGTCTACATAAATAATACCATGCCATTATCCTTAAAGCAGCACATTTGTTTTACAATGAGCCCTTGCCGGGGGAACTTTTCACATATATACTATTGAAGCTTTCTGTGCACCTTAATCATCTATCATATCCTTTAAGGAAAGATCCTTTAGAAGGGAACTCTTTTTTCCCCCCACCACTGCTTGACATAAAACCATAAAGGTTGCTAGGAATATTGGAAACCCTCCCTCTCTTCTAAAAGACAATTTATCTTCTTTATTCATTCTGCTTGAATGCCTTTGTAGTGAAAGAAACTTTTACTGTGCTTTGCCTGAAATTCACATAAGTGTATATGTTATAAGTGCATGGTGAACTGCCAGAGTTTCAATGTCTCTCCCAGCCTGATGTGCTTTCCTACTTCCCTGCTGTGCTGCAGCCCTTTCCTTAATTGAATGCTAGGTTTTGGGGCACTTGCACTAGCATGGAGGACTACCACTGGCCTGGGGCACTGCCTGTTGTGCATTTGGCTCCTGAACTTTGGGTGAAATCTATCACTTGAGACAATTCCTGTGCCCAGTGAACACAGTGGACAAACTGTAACCTCAGCCAGTTTGTTGCTATCAATGAATTCTAAGTCAACAGCCACATTTTGCGCTGAAGTCAAATAAGCACTAGGAATTGTGAGATAACAGCTTAATTACAAGCTGGGGTGACCTACGCAGCACCGAGTCCATGAAATTACTGAGCTGCTCCTAACACTGGCATCAGAAAACCAAAAATACATGGATGAGGAAAAATGGCAGTTTTGTTGCAGACTGCTACTGAGCAGCCATTACACTCTAATCAGAAACTTTAAAAGGAAAAGCAGGAGTAACTCAATTCAGAGGCCTTTTACTGTCAATTACACCAGACCTTTTCTTATTCACTTTGCTGAGCAGCTCCTGAGTGATTCTGATGGGGTGAAATCACAAGTACTGCTCACCAATGCAGCTGCAGCTCTCCCAGTCTCACCACATGGATACTTCTTGCAAGTCAAAATGGGATCTGATAAATTATGAAACAAGGACTCCAAAATTCAGATTGTATTATGAGTGCATTTATATGCCTGGGTCCTTCCTTCCCCAGAGAGACAAGTTGGAAATTGAGTTCGATGACATACATTGAGTGTATTTTCTCTTCCAGGGTTCCTCAGCAGGTGAGGTGTCACTGCCTTCCTCTGATAGGTTCCTGTGCACTGTTCTCTAAATTACCAGGCTCTTCTCTGCTCTGCAGTGGAAAAAGAAGATTCAAAACCTAGGAAAACTCATCATGAACAAGGGCTTTCCAGCCTGGCCTCACCTCTGGCTCCCTCCCGCTTCAGGCAGTGTTGGGCCTGTTGATAACTCCATTCCATAATGGAGGAGAGTTGATGCTTTGATCAGGGTAGGAATACCAACAACACTGTGAGCACTGAGCAGGATGGATAAGCCCCTTCCCCCTTGGAGTACCCAGCCTTAAAGCTAATAAGGCCACTCTGCAGTAGATGCTGAGAACAGCTTTTTTCTCAGCTTTAAAATTTTTTTCAAGAACTTTGGTGATTGCCTCTCACTCCCAATTTTCCTTCACAACATACACTTGGATTCCTAGGTTTTAGAACTCTTGTAAATGGGAATGTTCATTTTTCTTGAAAAGTTGATTTAAATTGCCATCTTTCTGCCCTGATTTTTACACATATTCTCTGAACACTTTTTCATATCCAGTATCATGCTCATCCTGAAACAAAGGCAGGGGGTGAAGGAAACACATGCTCCTGAGATATACCATTGTATCTTTATTGAGAGCTGGAAATTTTCTGACTCCTGAGGGTGGCAAATGATTTCATAAGCATTTCCAGGCACACTTGTTGACCTGGTGATACCATTAGCAGTTGGTATCTAAACCTTTCTCGTCTCAGTTTCAGTAAACTTAGATTGCACCAATCACCTTTGGTAAGTGTGCAGGGACCCTGAGTGACTGTACCAGGACTGGCAGCTCAGACTGGAGGTAGGGCAGGAGGATTGCCTGCGAAAGCTGGACTGGTGAAGGGGAGCAAAAGAAGTTTACAACTCCCTGAAAGGAGCGTGTGGCCAGGTGCGGGTCAGGCTCTTCTCCCGGGGAACCGGTGACAGGAGAAGAGGACACAGTCTTAAGCTGCAGCAGGGAGACTTACATTGGAAGAATTTCTTTAAAGAAAGGGTGATTAGACCCTGGAATGGGCTGCCCAGGGAGGTGGTGGAGTCACTGTTGCTGGGGGTATTGGAGAGAAGACTGGATGTGGCACTCAGTGTCATGGTCTGGTTGACGTGGCGGTGTTTGGTCATGGGTTGGACTCACTGATCTCAGGGCTCTTTTCCCACCTCATTGATTCTGTGATTCTGTGAGGTTGCACCTCCCCTGGCACTTGTGCACTGCAGTAGCTGCTGTTGAATCATAGGACACCACAAATTCCTTGTCCCCACTTCTGCCAGTCCCGAGCTGGGCCAGGGGCTGTGTTTGCCATGGAGGAACTGAATCAAAGCTCTGCTCTGGGTGGGAACAGCAGAGTGCAGCAGCAGCTGGGTGCTGAGCCAAAGCAGGAACAGCAGGTGCCTCCCTCTGTGCCAGCACCACGGCTGGCAACAAATCAAACCCCCAGAGAAGTGAGAGACATGGCTATGGGAACTAAAACTGGACCTGAAGAGGTTTTTTGAAGTTCTTATATAAACGACAAAATGGAGGGGCCATCTCTGCTCAGAATTAGAAATCTGGAGAATGCCATAGTTTAGAAAAAGCAAACAAGAACTGCCAGAATGAGAAGGTGAAATACACCTATTGGCGTTGTGACAGAAAATAGGAGACTCAAAATGCAAGGGGAAATAGTTTATTCTATGTTGAGATGTCTGAAGGAAATGGACAACAACTGCACAGACCCAGTCCAATTAGGAAAAAAGATTTAATTTAATTGCTTTCCACAGATCTTGGTCTCTGAGAACCAGTCAAATGCAGAGCTAGAAAAGATAAAGGGCTGCCTTAGGGATAAATATTTTCAGCAAAACTCATCTGAAGGAAGTTAAGTTGAACAACATAGGAAACTCCATGCAGAAGATATATTTCTCCTTCAAGTTTACCTACTCTTTAGTGAAGTATTTGCCAACCTTTTTCAATTAGTTTTCTCAGCTGAAAGAACTCTGGAACTGTGAAACCTTGCAAAGACACATGATTAAATTGACTTCGACAGGTGAGGTTCAGAGCTCACTAAAAGGTCATGCAATTTAAACTGACAGGTATCACAGAAGACAACCTGACTAGCCCAATATATTTCCCCTGCTAGAAAAGCCAAGGACTTTTAAGCAACAGATTACCATGGATGCCGCTACCAAAAGTTATTTAACCTAGAGAGTAAGTGAAAGTTCTAGGTATAGAGACAGAGCTGGCTGCTGAGCCTGCCACTCCCTGTGTAATGGGAAATCATTCCATATTTTCTGCCCTGCTGTTCCCAGGCCCTTGCAGACCCTGCGGTGCCAGGAACACTGTATGCTTGCCACACTGATTCTGGATGCAGTGCAGTTACCTCAGTGAGAGTTAGAGGACAGCCCAGTCTGGCCCAGCTCCTGCTTCTCTCACCAGTGGTCATACCCTGATAATGAGAACAATCTAATCAGCCAGTGGATTCCCTCCTACATGGAAGGTGATTAATTTCAAAGATTTTCTATCTCTTGCTGGGGCTGAACTTCAGTAACTGCACAAAGACACATCATCAGGACACTTGAAGATATTTTAAACAATTTTAGGCTGTTTTACTAGTCCTGCTTAGACAGAGATGTACAGCCCCAGTTAGGCAGAAAATTTAGTGCTCAGTAAGGATATGGGAAAGAGAACCAAAACCATCCCAGGTTTATTTAAAATCCCTTATTTAGTAACATACCATCTGTTGTAAAGATGGAGAGACCTTCCATAATTTTCTCTCAGGACAGGGATACAGCAGTAACCCTGGCAAAAGGACCAAGGCAAGAGCTATGCAACTTTACACAGCCAGGATTCCATGGTGGAACAACAGCCCAATATCTTCCAACAAAGTGAGCTTCAACACCCTCCAGAGGCGCCCACAAAATGGAAATAATTGGTGTGAAATATTCATGGACCTGCACAGCACATTTCTCCTTACCTCAATGTGATTGAAGCTACTGCAGGAATTGGTGAATGGTAGACCTGGATAACTGAGAGCTGCTTCACAGTTCCTCAGTTTCAGGATTTTGTGGACCAAATAACCAGGTGGATCAAATAGGCCTGCTTTCCTTGACTAGAAGGCTATTTTCATTAGGTGTTTTTATTTATACACTTTGCTGCTCTGGACTCTGAGTGGCAGACAAAGAGTTCTCTCAGAGATGAGTCAGACTGCTCTCCTTGTAGCGCTAAATTGCAGAGGGATTTTCACTGCACACTGATTCCAGCAATATGAAAGGTCAGTACACACCTATCTCCAGCTTCGAATGGGAGACGAGGAAATGCTTAAGCTTTTATCTTGTTTCCCAGTGCTTTGGGTTAAGCCTTACAAGTTTGCTGAAAGCTTTAGTGGCTTATATCTGCTGAATGATAGTGTTAAATCGTGGCTGGAGTGGTGTCCTGCACAACACTGTTCGTGGCCAACTCACCACCATCGCC
Source organism: Donacobius atricapilla (assembly GCA_013397315.1). NCBI lineage: Eukaryota > Metazoa > Chordata > Aves > Passeriformes > Mimidae > Donacobius > Donacobius atricapilla. Next base: position 407,321 of record WBMY01015398.1, on the reverse strand, counting down.
TGCTTTCTGTAAGAAAAGCACAAGGAGGTAATAGGATTGGGAAGAGGGGCCCTATCATCTCTGCCTCCACTGGGTGAAACAAGAGCAACCATCCATGCAGGCTTAGCGTGCTAAGGCACTTAGGCCACTTTTGGAGGAGAGACGTGGCAGACTGCTTGAAAGGCTAACAGGGACAGAGGGGAAAGGGGAGAAAACTAAAAAAAGGTATAAAACGCTGCCAGAGAGAACAAACAAACACCGAAACAATTCCAGTGGCAAAGCTGCTTGATGGGAGAATGCACTGGCACACACCACTGGCATTTGAAATAAATATGACCAAAGGGTGTTAGTCCAGCAGTGAGGGGAGGGTGAAATGCACCTCATGGGGACCTTCAGTGTGTTTGCGCTAGTTTGCTGCTCTCACCACTCGTGTCAGCAGTTAGAAGTCATAGCATTCTATCTTAGAGGTAGCAGAGGGTACCTCTCAGCCCTGTGCAGGCTGGCAAGGTCAAAGCCAACCTAAAGGAAATAAATTTTTTCCTTTGAATGTCGAATGTCACAAAGCCAAAACCCAGCTGTTCACTCTGCCCTTAAACTCTAGATCTGCTGTGCTCATGGTTTGCTTCTGCACTACTCCTTCAGGTCATGATTGCCACCAGATTTTGTGAAGCACATGTTTAAAGCAAACTAAAAGCTTTCCTGAATTTTTAAGAAGAAGTGAAGCAGAAGAATCATTTCTTTCCTGATTGCAACAGCCCTGGCATTCCCCACAGATCATGCTCACCCTCAGAGACCTTGCATTTCTATTATTAGCATCGCTGGCTTTTGCATTCTATCTTTACATTTCTGTTCTGGGTTGTACCATGGGACTACTCAAAATTTCTGCTTCCTTTCCATTTCATAAATAAACATGCATGGAGCAAAATCCCCAAGCACTCTTTATATGCATAAAACTGATTCACCAACAAATAGCAATTTTGCTCTGAAAACTGATATTTAGCTTTTTCTGTTGCTGCCTCTGCAAATGGAGAGCAGTGACTTTTATTTTTTGTGTGTGTTATTTCTCAATAACACCATTTTTCCGGTATAGCTTTCAGTAGCTCACTAAAAACTGGCAAAAACCTCCGAGATATTTGTTTTATGGTAATAACACAAGTGATTACAATTTCTAAAGCCAAACAAGTGCTGAGAAATTGTCTGCTTGTCTGAAACGAGGTTTTGCTTGTCAGCCTTCCTTCATCCCCAGCTCCAGGACTAGAAGCAAAGCTGACGACTTTCAAACACTTCTGTTCTGGCCAGTCAGTGCCAGCCCAGCTCCTGTGATTTGTGCTAAACTGCTCCTGTTTGGGGGAAATAAGGGAGGGGAGGATGAGCCCCCTTTCAGTGAATGACGTGATGACAAAGCTGCTCTCCCTGTGCCCCAGCCAGCAGGGCTGTGCTCCTGGGCTGACTGGGGAAATAACCAAACTCTGCCACTGTTCCCCTGGCTACAAACCCCGCACCCACTACAGTCCTATTCCAAACACTTCAAGAGGAGCTCGAGGAAACACCCCTGGGCCTGTGTCCCAAGAGGTGGTGTGAGCTCAGGGGCACAGCTCGCAGACAGAGATGACCCTGGGCAAATTCCCAGCACTGACCCAGGCTCTCCAGCCACACAGGGCACTGCAGGGACAGTGGAGATCCTTCTGCTTGTAGGCACAGCTGCTCCTGGAGCTGCAAGAGCCTCCTGGCACAACCACAGAGCATTTAACACAATTCCCTCCCTCTCTTGTTCTGCAGAAGGAGCAATGAAATCTGCAGTGTAATGTATTCAGCAAAGTTTAAATGATAAATGCTGATGGCATTTCCACTCACTGTTAATATTAGAAAGCTGGGGAAGACTCCCTCTCCTGAGGTGAACCACAGCAGATCAGGAATATTTTAAATCAAAAGAGATGGAGGGCCAACTTGCAGTGAACTCTAAATTACACGGAATTGATACGTGCTGAATTTAGGGATCCTGTTTAGCCCAGCTCTGCCTGCAAGGTAAGGTGAGGTGTTCAATGCCATGCTACACTTTGATTGTAGCTGAATTCCTTTCTGGAAGGATCTGAATCCCGGACTTTCCCTGTTTTCTGTATAAAGCTATTTCAAACCTACAGAACAGAGCTCACAGATGTCCTTTTAGCAACAGTATCTTTATAACATTGAGAAAAAGGAAAGTGTAATTTTTTGTTTTCTTCTTTTTAATGATCAAAATCAACATTCATTTTTGTACAGAAGTGTGTGTGTATACTAAAATGATATTTGCTTTGCCTGAAATCTACCTGTGTATGTAATACTTATGGCAAACAGGTTTTTATCAGAAACAGGTAATTAGAAAACATTTCAAAGACACTGCTGAAGTATGCCATGAAGACTTTTCTACTGCAGCTGTGGTTGAGAAGGAATTCTGGTCTCAGGAACTCCAGGAAACCAGAGGAACTCCACAGCTGTCTGGGATTTCTGATTCAGACAGTGAAAACTAAAGCAGAACCCAAACTATTCCCTCTAAATGGCCAAAGGGCTGAAAGAGTGGGAGCTGCAGCAGTGGAGAAGTGGGGAAGTGAAGCTGAGCATTGCCATTTGACAAGTAAATTTCAGAACCTCTAGAAACAGCAGAGGTGACAGTGCTGACATTTTGCATATCTGTGGAAAGCACAGAAATTTCTGCAGAGAACCCTGAGAAGGTGAGAAAGGTGGAATTCCAAGGTGTTTTTTTGCCTTATGTCCATGAGTCCTTGGACCACTCATCAGGTTCAGCTTTAATGCAATAAGAAAGGAGGCAGCTCCTTTACTCTGGGGGCTCACTGCCAGCACTGATGAGCCTGCAAGGGCTTTCCAGGCACCCAGAGGAGTGCACAGGGAGGCCTGGAGGTGCTGAGCTGCTGGGGGCTGGACACAATCAGATATTCAGGGATGTTTCTTTCTGGTCCAGGCTCTGCAGTGGGACCTTCACCCCTCTCTCAAGCTGTACTTAGTTTCACTAAGATGAAAAATGAAATAGAAATGCTTCAATACAACCCCAAAAGGAGCACACTGAGCAGGAATCTGGCTGTAGCAATTTAATGAGAAGATGAGGGCATGGTGGTATGAGAAATCCAATCCTTCCCAGGGCCAAAGAGTGTTTTTGGAAGATGCAGGGAACTGTGCCTGGGATGGGCTGCCTGGAGTTTTGCTGCATGTTTCACTCAGGACATGGCTGAGGTTGCTCTAAGGGGATACAGAAGCCACCAAAGCAACAAAGCATTTGTCATTCCTCCGAAAGTTACTGAATTGCTGAGCAAGCTGCTCAAGCTAACACAATACGGTCAAGGAAAGCAGACTGGAAGACTTTAACACGATTTGCTGCATTCACCTTTAGGTAATTGGTAAGCAAATATTCACCATAAAACCTTTGGAGCCACTCACATGGAGAGAAAGGGATTGTGAAACTGTCACAATTTGGAGGTTCCAAGAACAAACTTCTATCCAAAGGAAGTGAGCTTGAAGAGAGGAGTTGTCACAAACTCTAAATCCTTCATGTCACAGACCTTCACATCCCAACCCAACTGCTCAGGGCCAGTGAGTGCTCCACCAGCAGCCCAGCTTGCACAGGCTGCCTTTGGCCAGAGGCACCAGGCTGATTTTAAAAATACATCATTGACCTGGTCAAACTGTTTTGTCTAAGGAAATAATATTTCCTCAGAGTTGAGCCATTAATCCAGTTAAGTGTAATTAAAGCATTTGCACAAGTCTGAACTAATTTCTCTGTTTACAGAACAGATTGGATAAATATCCCTGTGAGAGGCAGAAAATTCATTACAGCAACAGCTTAGGTCCCTGTATTTCTAAGCTGTCCTGATATGAGGAAATTACTTTGGTACCCTAACAAATATATCATTTCAGTAAGCTCTTAATGTAAAAGCACTGTGGAAATAATGTCAACAACCTTGTGATGACTAATAAATAGACTGATGTACATCCAGCTGCACATAATAAACCTTTAGAGAGCCCAATGTCATCATAAGCTGAAGGAAAAGGTATCACAAGATTACAGCCGAGCTTTTATACACAAGTACAACACTTCACTCATATTAATATTTCTTTTTCTCCTTATTCTCCCCAGATTGCTGTCCTTGGTGGCTTCATGGGCAGCCCTCTGATCTGGTGCCTCATGACACTCCCAGCTCTTTCTGGCTGCTTCTCAGCTTTGAACTTTCTCAGCAGCAAATCCTGGAGCTGCTGCATTGCTGGATGAAGCTTTTTACTTGCACTTTAGACAGAATTTTGATATTCTTGGTGCTGTGTGAAGGCTGAAACTCCCAGGGCTCCACTCAGCCAGCTGGGACAGAGAGGAGGTGACTGGGCTGGTGTTGGAGTGCAGATGTTTCCCCCAGTGAGAGCTGCAGCGCCACCCACACCTCACAGCAGGCACTAAAGACTCTGGAACAGGAGGGACGTGTCCCTTCAGCCTCCTGGTTCAAAACAAAGACACTACTTTAAACCTCAGCTGCGCAATTTTGATTCTCTTACAGGAACAGAGTTTTGGTGCATTGTTCCCCAGCTGAGCTGTGTTAGTGTGATTAGAAAAACCCTAAACTGATGTGTGCAACAAAACCACGCGGTATGAGTTGTAAGGAGATACAGCCATGTGGTGTAATTTTAAGTCCAGGGGGTACTAAAAGTGGAAGAACATACCTCAGTACCAATCTCTTGAGCATCCAAAAGTGCATGTTTGAATTCTGCACAGCTGCAGATTAGGGAATTAGAAAGGATACTGGCTGTCAGTTCACGTTTTTTAAATGACTGATATTTTTTTCCAGTACACAGCTGCTTATAAATGGGTTTCACTATGTCACAGACTTTTGGAATGGAGAATGTTTGCAAATTCCCCTTCCTTTCCAAGTTTCTGTTGAGTATTAACCAATTTCAGTACATTCCAATCTCACAGGAAAAATCTATTTGAGCAACAGCTCTTCTTGTCCTTATTTTAAAAGATCTCAAACAAATATAGCTACTATTGCTGATCAGAAGCATTTAACATTTAATTTGTATTCTTCATTTTCTGTCTCCAGGGCATTAAGGTATATGGTAAACAAGAACACATCTAGCTCTTCCTTCCACTCCACACACATCTGTCGTGTTTTCTATTTCCACAGCTCCAGGTCTTGTCCTGGACACCCCTTCCCATGCGAGGCTGTGGGAAAGAAGACTCCCTCCCAAAGCAAGTGGCCATCCTGCCGTGCTGGCTGCTTCCTGAGATCCTCCTGTTCTCCCTGACAAGGGATGGGATGGTAAAAACCCAGCCAGCAGCTGCTGGTGTTTTCAGGTTTGTATTTTCTGGCATCCTGTTTCTTGCCCAGTTGCACTGCTTGAGATGTGAGCTGGCAGCTGAACACCTTGTTAGGAGATGCTGTCTTGGAGGAGAATGATTTTGTAGTCTCATGGCAGCCAGATTAAGCTGCTGCTAAAGCACCCTTGCAATTCCAAAATCTCTGTCTCTTTAGTTTGCATACAATAAAGGCATCACCAAAACACTCCACAGGCAGAGAGAGCCAGCCCTGGGAATTGTATGGCAGCCCTTGAAGTCCTTGAAGTGGTAATTGCACAGCCTCTTTATTTATCCATTTGGGTCCATATATCAGTTCTCCACAGGAATCCTGGAGAATTTTAAGTGGCTTTTGTTAATACTGTGAAGAGATAGGCTGATTACCTTGTGCTCATTAGAAGTGTACAAGGCTACCAGAGATAATTGGAGAGCTCTGTGAAATATTTGCCTTTCTCAGGTTGCAAATATTGTAGAACCTCATTAGTTTACCCTGCTATTGCCCATTGACTCATTAACCAGGGGTTTGCAACCTGAAAGGACAGTGGATGAATTCCTAATAAAACAGGAATGTAGTGCTCCTATTTCTGCAGTTTTACTGCACCAAACAAACTTTCTGGTACAGTTTTGTCTGTGCAACAGACAAGGCACTTGTACGTGAGGAAACCGATGTAAAAGAGGATTCAGCTTGACGTCATATCAGCAGTGTTAATAAAAGGGCTAATAAAAAGGGCTCTGCAAACATGAAGAAGAAAAGCAAAACTTCTTTATTTTGAATTTATGATTCATTTCAGGCAGGAGAGCAGTGAAACTAATTTAGTGTGAAATAGTTTTGTGTAAATGCTCGTCCATGAGCTGCACCAGCACATTCACACAGGTTCAGGTATGCAAAGGGATCAATGCATTCACATTCCCATCACAGTGCATCCAAAGGCTGTCCTGGGCATGGCTGCGAGGACAAGGGACAGTGCAGCTGCACCACCCCATGAGAACACCCTGCAGGGCGTCCGTGAGTGAGGCTTGGACAGTCAGGATGGCTCTGGACAGGGAGGAACCACCTCCCCCGTGCACACAAACACAGCTCTCCCTGACACGGAGCTGTGACACTTCCTCCCCAAGGAACCATTTCACCACTTCATGGTCTGCTTCTGAACAGCACTGACGCACTAAAGGAGCCTGTGAAGAGCAGCCTTCCTCTGTGGGCCTCTGACAGACAGGCTCCAACTTGCACCATCTCACCTGAAACACTGGAAGCAAATCACCTGCACGTAGTTCCAGTGCCACTGACTGGTTCTGAATCACCTGCACATGGCTCCAGTGCCACTAATTCATCCTGAATCACAGCAGGTATTTGAATACAAACTCTAATCTTGATTAATCTCAAACTATTGATAGGGAAAGGAGGGAGGAGCTCTCAGCTTAACTGAAAGTCTTTCTAATTGGCCTGTGGCAGCTGCATTACGACAGAAAATTTTACAAAGAACCCTCCAGAAATGCTAGAAACATTTTGAAAAACCCTGTAGTTTCATGGCACAATTTAGTTCTAAATGATTATATAATTACATTTGTGAATGTAATCCTGTGGGGTATTATTCTAATTATAGACCACAATCCTTCTTAGCAGCTTTCAGAGAAATAATTTGCGTAATGAAATGAAGGTTTCCAGCTGCAGCAAACAAACCAATCTCAAACCTATTTTGTAAATGACAGGCTACCCTTAATGGCGTGATCCAGCTTGGATCAATCCACTGATTCCATATTTGCCTGGATTTTGGGAGATTCCTTATTCCAGAGCAGAAAATGGCTGAGGGCAGCATGCTACCTGCAGAACGCACAGATATTATCTAAGATGATAAATAATGCAACAAAAGAAATTAAAACTGAGGCCCCAGCTATTCCATCCAAGTGTGAAGTAGCATTCCCAGTGCTGTTGTACACAGAGGCAGAAAACAAGGGACTCCTGGCCTTGGGGACATGTTTATTCTGATGATACAAAAGGAAATTTTGCTCAAAGAAGCTTTTCTTTAAAACCCCGAACTGCATTGCAGAGCAATGAATGTATTTGAAAAGGGAGCTCCAAATAGATGTTCAACCTTCACCTGTCTAAACTGGAATCTTTCCAGATACTAAATGTCTCTGTAGGCACTCCAATGCCACAGATCAGTGCTTCGTGGCTCTGTTATCTGAGCCCTGGGATAAAATCTGTTTGCTGTCCCAAAACTACCACCAGTCCTTCATTGACACAGAGTACCTACAAACCAGCACTTTATTGTAGCCTGTAGCACTTTATTTCCTAATAGGCTGTCCTGGAGTACACACCTACACACCTCTTGGCTTGTGAGCCACCTTGTTTTGTCAGATAGAAGCTTCCTGCGATTGTGTCCAGCTTCCCTTCTACTGCTTTTTATCTAACATCTTTATACAAACCCTTACCCAAGGTAACAAGGCAGATTGTGCCAATGCAGAGGTATTGGAGCATCCTGTGAGGACAGAGGTTTACAGAAGCTAGAAACAAAAGGCACACCCCAAATAAGTAAATCTACCTTCATGCAAGAGGAGGTTGTTGGTCTTTGATCAGGAGTAACAGAGTTGGACTGCAGTGGCTCCCCAGACTTGTGCCTTCCTGTAGCACTATAAATACACACTGCAGCTGGGCAGATAATGGGTGTATCCCCACAGCAGTTTACGCTGAGAAAAGAGGAGCAGGGAATACTCAGAGGAACAGAGAAAGCAGAGGCTGAACCTATTCAGTTTGACCTGGCTGAAGCTTTCACATTAATGTACTGAGGGGCATTGCATAAAATTTCTGTTCTTACTGTCTTACTTGATCCTGAGGCTTTTCTATTCTGACTTCCTTAAGCAACCAACCAGTAGATGATCAAATCTTTCTTGGCTCAACATTGTTATAAATGTTGATTATTGGTGTCATCATTACTTATAACTAGGTATACTTTGATCTGCTATAAAATCAGAGTACTCACAGTAGAGCCAACACACGGGACGGCTGTGCCTGTGCAGTCCAAGACTAAGACACATGACACAAGAACATCTGGAAATGATGAGCACTTGCTGTAGCTTTAGTCAAGAATGCCTGCTAGGCCAGGGCAAGAAAACAGATATTCCTATTTTATGTAGCTCTTCTTTTACAATAATAGTGTTTGTAGAATTGGTAGTCAACTTGAATTGTGTTCTGTACACTGCATTATATATGCAAATTAATTCCTATTAATCTTTATAATGTTAAGCTCCTGCTAAAAATGTTCATTTAAGAAGTGCCTTTGTTCTTCTGTCTCCCTAATTTCAATTCCCTTCAGTCTTTTCACCCTGTGTATTAAAGTACTTTATTAATTTTGTCACGTTAATCTGATCACTGCTAAACACACCACCATTTCTAAAGACCTAAAACATGAGGCTAAGCCACAGTGACACGCAAACAAAAAGCCCAACGTGCAACAGGCACTGCAGCTCTCCTGGTGCCTGCTCCTGCCAGGAGGTGACAATCTCTGTCCTGCTGTGGCCCAGCCTGCCCACCCGGGCAGGCCAGGCGGGACACGCAATTAAAACCTCATTAAAATCACAGAGGGGTTAAGTGTGTCATCAGAAAGGAGGAGATCGAAACCTGACAACAGCAAACCCACCAAATTCCGTGTCATCCTGCATATTAGGGAACGGAGGGCCTGGAGCAGAGAGGATTATCTCAGAATGGTGATTACCCAGGTCTATGGAACTGGCATTAATTCTGAAATTATGGGATGAAAATAGAAAAGTTCCTACCAAATACAACTGTCTCTCCCATTACAAGATGGGCATGTTAACAAACTGAGGTTTTATGCCAGAACAGATCTGTAAAGAAAGCAGGAATTAATGAGAATTCATAAAACACTATGTACTTAAATTATACTATTTTAAGTACTATGTACTATGTACTATTTTAAGATTAATTTCTATTCCCAAAAATGCATGTCCAGAAAACTGTTGTTGATTTAAACATACCAATACTTTGCTAGAAATATCTTTTCTTTTTCCATTTATGCTTATTAAATTCTTGCAAGATTTTAGCAGGTGTTTTGGCTAATACCTGATGAACACGCAGATAATCTGATGTTCAGGGGGTACTGAAATAGAGGTGTACTATATAACTTGCCCAGAGCTCCGGGCAGAAGCAACAGCAGGCACAAACAGATTTTTCTGTCCGAGCATATTTTATCTCATTATGTGATTGTTGATTAAGCTATGCCTAACAGGTAGGTTATGATTGATATCTCAGACTTTAAAAAAACCCCAAACCAACCAACAAACAAACAAAGCCCCAAACCCAAAACAAACAACCTCCCCTAACTATTTTTCTTGAATAAACATGCAGTCTGAAAACAGAATTTCAAAACTTGCTTCATAAACAATTCACAGCCTGTCTGATTTTTGCTTACTTGTAGTATTTGTTAATTATTTCTGAAGGCATAATAGATTAGGAAATTGTGACACAGTTCACAAACATTTCATTTATCCTGAAGACAATAAAATTTACAAAAATGACTACTATACAAATTAGCTATTCTATGACAAAATTATTTTCTCCTTAATAACAGAATCAAATTATTTTCTTGAATACTTCCAGTTATGTACTTAAATGCCAGTGACATAATTGGGAACTGTCTGATATGAGGAGGAAAAATGTGGCTTGCAGCAAGCACAAATATTAATTTAATTTAATTTTTCAATTCATTTTGCGTAATGAGGAAGGGAAAGAAAAGGAAACAAAATAACGTGATCCAATGACAGTGGTGTGCAGCAAGACTAAACAGGACATAAACTAAAAGATAAACTGCAGTAGTCACATCTGCATGCTCAATATTAAAAAATATACCTATGTTTAGAATCAATTTTCAAAACCTGAGAGAGAAAATTTCATGATCTGTGATTAATCACAGAGGAAGAAAAACCCAGTCCCATACAAATTGCTCCTCTGAAAGCTGGATTTGTTGAACATGCAGTTCACCTATACAGGCTATGCACAGTTTTGAGACATATTCTAGATACCTGATGCTGTTGAAATACAAGAACAATAAAAAGGACAAGAAGTGGTAAGAATTCCTTTTCCTATCTCTGGAAAAAAGAGCATTTGTAATTATAACATTTTCAAGTTCAGCTCACTTCAGGAAGATTTAAATTCCTTATACAGTCTTATGCACAAAGCCACAATGACTTGGAAAACATGATTGCATCACAAATTCTGCTCTCTGTGAGAGCTTTGTTAAACTCATTTAGAAAGTGTGTATTTTGTAAACTTTTATTCTTTGGTCAAAAAGCTTTCAAATCACGGAACATTTGAGAGAGAGAGCAAATTTGGTTTGGATGAGTGGTTAAAGGCTTTGGCCACAGTCCCTAGTCCTGTTGGCCATTCAAGAGTGTGTGGCTATGGCTGACTGAAAGGGCTCCCATCATTATTTATTCCTGTCTTCACCAAGAGGCTAACCAGGCAGAATTGCACAGACACACTGATTGCTTCACGTAGTGCTTGGCAGAAGTTTAATTCCCTGGTTTAGAAAAAGTTCCTGATGCGAATGATGAGTGCAGGGGTCACAAATCACCACAAAGGCTGGACCCAGAGCTGATGCAAGAACAGCAAACACAGGGGCTGGCACTGCCCCTTTGGGCTGCTCAGGATACAGGAGAGCAAAGGGAAGCATTTTTTGACAAGCTGCTGAGACTTTTGCTTTTGCTAGTGGTGGAGAAGATACTCGAAGTACACTGACAGTAAAGGAAAAAAAACCACCACTCTGATTTTGACAAGGCGTAAAGGAGGAAATGGACACCTAAACTGTTTGTACAGAGGAGGATTTTTAATGGATCAAATCCAAAACACAGGACTTGCATGCTGCAGCCCAGCCTCTGTGACAAGGGAGCAGTGGGGCTGCATGGGGGGGTGTAGGCTGCCAGTATTTCCTCCAAGCTGGTGTCTGCTCACAGGAACACGGGGGTGGGATGCCACACTCCTTGTTAGTCTGATGAGACACCACGAGGGCAAATGTTCTCAGCCTTCCAGAGCAGCAGATTTCTGTTGGGAGCATTCACCTGTGCAAATTCCACTAGCGAGCCCCAGAAGGCTGCAAACTGGCCCAGACATTCCCTCTAATTCCAGAGGAAAGCCTGTCCTGCTCAGCATGTACTAAGTAAAACCATAAACACACATACAGCTTGTTCTTTAATTTTTTTTCCTGATCAGTCTTAATTTCTAAGTAAAAATCCCATGTCTTAAACAACTGTTGGTAAACACTGCTGCCTGTAAGTTTTCAAACAAGGCACTTGGGTCATCCATTTAAAACCTGAACTTCCCTAGATCTGGATCGATCCATTGGAGCCAGGGGAAACAGTGCCATGGTACTGAAGGTGGATTTCCTCAAAGTGAGTATCATCCTGTGGCAAACACATCATAAGCACATGAGTGTGAGACATTTTTCCATCATAATGCTCTAACTATTAATGAGAGAATATTCTAGTACGATAAATAATAAAAAAATAACATCGAGCTTCAAACACTTGAAATAACACTCACTACATGCGTCCTACAACCCGAAAGATATGCATAAGCCCAATCCAAACCATGAGACTCTGCTAGGGATACAAAAAATGGGGCAACAGCAGCTTAAGCATTATTACAGATTTCTCAAAGGTGCACAGTGGGTTTCGGAGTGCTCAGTTTCCACAGAAACCAAGCTACAGATTTCTTGCCTTTTTAAAGTCTAAGTTCTATTAGAGACATAACTTTATTGCAGTTTTACCTGCTTAGTTGAAATAAATACATTTTGTAAGCTTTGGAAAAGTGCAGCTCTGAAAACTTAATTATCGTTATCTTCATCTATCCAAAATACATAAGTATCAAAGATAGACACGAACCTTGAAGCAGTTACTGGTACAGTGCTAATGGCAATAATTCAAATTCTCTTCAGTCCTCCACAGAGAATTCTGTCATCAAGGCACACTGGCCATAAAGGTTAAGTAGGTTTTGGCAGAACTACAAAATATTTACAATTAAGACCAATAACTTCAGAGATGCAGAAGTGTGAGAGGAGAGTTGTCTGTGCCTTCTGCAGCACGGGGGATTGAGATTCTGCCCAGCTCCTCATCTATTTGATTGCTTGATTTATTTCCTGGGAGCCCTTCATTTCAGATGGCATTCTACTTCTTTATCTTTTTTGTGCACATTTTAACTTGTTTACTGATTTACTAAGCAACTTTATATTAGCTCCCACCCAAAGGACTGCTGAAACTGCTCTAAGTATTTACTTTCAATCAGACAGCTTTTCTCTTCCATTTGTTTTCTTGACATTATCGGTGCCTTCATATGAAAGAAGAAGCTCCAGCAGTGCACCTCTATCACAGTGGCTACACATTTTAATCAGTAGGTAGAGGAAACAAATCTGAAAAAATTAATATAAATAGGATGCTTGAACTTTGTAACATGACTCTCACAGCTTCATGTCACAGGCATGGTAGCTTCTGCAATAGGAAAAGTTCAGCTCAGTGAATACACTTCTGATGTTTTTTTCGGAGACAATTTACAGAATACAGCTGCTGCCTCCACTCAGATCAAAGTCCCTGTTAAAATGTCCAGATTTATCTTCCTTGATAGGATCTGCTCTTCAGCTTCTACACTGAGGGGTCCTCTGATCTCCCTCTCTCAGCGACGGCAGAGGTCACCATTGCAAAGTGGTCTTTCAGTAAAAAAATCAAATATGTCAATAGTTACAGGTGAATATCTAACCTGATCCTACAGAGCTAAGCTGAGTAACCTGCTCATTTCTTACAATCATCAGTAATTTAAAAAACATACATGCCTATTATCATTTTTAACCCAGCTCAAATAAATCTTTGTTTCTTTCAGTGGGTCTTGCCAAGAGAAGAACACATGTATGAAGCTTTTAAGATACTTAAGTTTATAGACAAGTTTCAGGGGTAGGAAAAAATGCTCAGAGATTCAGAATCCTTTAGTGGATTCCATAGGACTTTGTAATTTATAGCTGCTTTTCCCTGGGAAGGACTTCGGAGCAGACCCAGGTTGTCACTGAAGGTCAGTATGAAAATCCTTTTAATTTCATGAGTGAATTTCCAAGTTCTTTTGTGGTTAAATCACCGAAGACAAGCACTAAACACCAAATAAGTACCAAAGAACACCACTAACTTTAAACCAGGTTTCCATCATCCCTGGACAGTACTGAGAATAAAGTGAGCTTAACATATTCGGTGGTAGACACAGACAGATGATTAAATAGTTATATTGGTTCTTCTGAAATAAACCCCTTGGACTCCCACGGAGCCAGAACAGCACCCACACTGCCTGACTCCAGGCTTGACTTAGCTGTTCCTACTACTTTCAATTCAAACTATGAAGAAGCAGACACGAACCTCAAAAGCAGTAAAACCATGGCTCCTTCTCCCATGGAAAAAAAAACCCCCAAAACTACCCAATTCCCATGTTCTTGAATTTCTGTAGCTGACTTCATGGTGACATTTTTCATCTTGACAGCACATTCATGAAAAGTGACAAATTTAGGCAACAGTCTCGCACTGAAAAATGTTCCTGTGAACTTTTCCCAGTTAAGCTGCAATGAATTTGCTTAGCAAAAAACAAAAGGTTTTTCCTCAGCTTAGCTTCCAGTTACTTTGATACATGATGCTTCAAGAAGTTTTTAAAAATGGACCCGGCATGGGTTTTGTATTGGTTTTTAAAGCTCAGATCATCGCTCAAGATCCTGTGACATTTCTCACTGCCAGGTCTGAGAGAGGACCGTGGGATTTTGCAGTCCCAAGGCATCACCACCACCCATTTCCACAGAGTCCAATTTTCCAAAGCGCCCTTTCAGTTTGTGGCAACAGCTCAGGGTGTGACATCACCTGGCTCTGCAACTGCAGGATTGCTGCATAATGCAATCTTGTAATTGTCAGATGTCAGAGCTCTGGCCAAGCCAGCTGGGGGACCTCTCTGCTGCTTTTCAGATCATCCAGGGATGAGTCAGGCCTGGGGAGGGCTCACATGTCTGAAATGAAGGCATAAACCCGGTCACAAAACTGAAATGGATGCTCTGCAAGCTGTGAATGACTGGAGGAATGATGGGCTGGTGGGGTCACAGACAAGGTAGCTGGGCTCGGCAGCGCAGCTGGACAGGATACCTGTGGGATTTCATGGATTATTATTCTAAATAGAAAATACAGGCTGGCATGTTCATGTGGAATGCAGAGGAAGAGGGTGAGGAAGCGCACATGGAGATGGGTGTTCAGGAGGTTCTTAGCCAGCTCCACTCGCAGCCTAAGCAGCCAAGAGCCTTTTAATCCTCTTCTGCTTTTATAACGTCTGTCTACCTCATGAGTGGAATTTCAACACCAAAACTCTTAAGGTCATCTTTTGGCAAATGTTTAGCTTCACAGCCATACTTTCTACATAGCTTTCCCTCATCCACGGGGCTTTAACCAAGACTGCGGTATAAATGTACTTTCTGAGATATATTCTGACTTGGGTGCATGACCAGGTTACCACAAATTATTATAGAAAACATTCTTTGTATTCATTACTAGAGACTTCTGAGATCAATGGCAAAACTAAAACTTCAAGATCTTTTCAAAGCATATCCTAAAGCCTGCTGGATATTTCTATTTAATATAAGCTGCTCTTATGCTCTGCTTACAAGGGTCTCACTGTAAATGTAAGAGTCTCTGAGGCTGTGCTAGCAGGACAAAATTGGAAGACAATTTTGGCTGGACCAGAAACACACAAACTCAGCTTTTTCTTGTGGTGGAATTTGTGCTCACAATAGAAACTAGCTAGGAAGAAATTAAAAATCGACTGCCATAGCAAATGGGTACAAAAATTGTTTTGGATGCTAATTACAATAATGACAAACAGAAACCAAACTGTAGTAGGGTAACACTCATTTTATTATCACCATTGAATTGCCAAAGCCCACGACCAGTCTGGAACAGAACAAACAGCACACAAAGGAGAATTTTATACTAAAAAGAGTTCTCCTAGGGGATAAATGTTATACAAATACCAGAAATGCCCAACTTATCATCGAGAAGCAAAGTGTTTCTTGAAATGGCATGCATGCATGTTCAAAACTAAACTAGTCTTTGTGTTCTTAGGATCATTGCACTGTAAAAGTGACTCTGCTTTTGGAAACTTCTCCTTTGCAGTCTGCTGGGGCAGATTAACAACAGATCTATTAATTTCATCACTCCCCATGAAACAACCAATATGCTGAGCTCTAAATACTGTGCCTGTGGGAACAGTTTGTTTATTCTTGATTAGCAGGAGAAATTCTAGAAGAACAACTTGTGAATAGAAATTATAGAAACTTTAAAATTAGAAGATTGGAACCATTGTTTCAAGATTGAACACCAACAATTCATTTAGGAGAAATTCACACTTGTGTTTCTTAGAGCTTCAGGCACATTGGATAACTGCTGGCCTCTTATCTTCAATAAAATGCAGTTAGTTCAGCTCTTCCATCCACAAATCCTACCTTTTCATCCATGATTCCTAACACCTTTGAGCACATACTGCAAAATGCAAATCAGGCTAGGAAATGTTCATCTGTGATCAGCACCTAATGATTTGAGTGACCTGAATTTGGAGAATATTCATGGAAGCAGAATAATTAGACATGGAAAAGACCTGAGGCTGTCTTCTATTACCCTAGTTAGTGCAGCACTGAGCCAAGACTGATTACTTTTGACCAATCTCATTTTCCAAAGAGCTGTGTGAAGAATCTTCCACTCCTTCTCTTGAGAGGTTTTCCCAATAAAGCAGATGTTACCTTTAAAATATTTGTCTTGATAACCTGTGCGCATTTTTTGAGCGGTCTACTTCACTTTAATACTAGGCACACACTGCCTTGCTTTAAAGGAAGGTTGTTCAGCTTTATCAAGTACTCAAGGACATTTCAGTGGCTCTTTAGCTTTTGTTTGGTCGTATTGTTCTCTATGTGCTCTTCTCTTCAGCACTTTGGAATCTCAAGGGCATTCCTCACATATCTCCTCTACAAGTTCGGTCCTCCAGAAAATGGATAAGAAATGAGAAATTTTACTAGAAGTAGCCTGTGAAATCCCCACTCGACTGCACAGATGGCCAGAAATCATAATTAGAAGCATTCATACATATTTCAGAGTGATACACTGGGGAAAAAAAAAAAATGCAAGAGGAAAAGGAACAAAACCCCTCAACTCAAGATGAACTTTGGCTAAAACTGGGTTAGTGTCTCCCATGAACATCCATCATGCAACCCAATTGACAACACCTGAATTAAACAGGTGCAAGTGAAGCATTGTTAAACAAGACTCTCTTAAGAACAGAAACTGCTACAATTGAATTGCCTATGTTATCTTTAGCCAGAATATTAAATATATGAACAAAACAATTCTGCTAGATACAAACTGCCCAACAGGATATCTGTAAATACATAGTGAATTAGAAAATACAAACAGTCCAGACTCTAGGGCTGGACCTTACTGCCAAGGCAACACTGTGGCTGACATCATGCATAAACAATAACAGCTAGGCTTCCTGGAGCCCAGCCAACATGTAGCTTTTGTCTTAAAGGATGCACTAGCCTAGTGTCAACATTATTGTCAACATCATGTAAAATCTCACAGATTTAGAAAAAGAAAGAAAAAAACCCCACCACACCCAGAAAATTTGTGAAGAAACAAGAAGAAATCTAAATATAGCTATTCCATCATGAAGATTTAATTGGTGCCAGTTAAGAATGATTTTTCTCACTCGTATCTTCAGCAGATTTGTGCCAATTTTGCAATTTTTGTGCTTTTATGTCCCCCCTGCCAGTACGTCAGACATTCCCCTCCCTTTGGAGTACATCCAAGGAAAATGTATTCCAACCTCGGGGTTGGATGAGCCATGGCTGTAAGCCAGGGCTTCTGCACTGAATTCCCAGGGTTTTTTTCCAAATCTCTCTGCATATGCTTTGCCAATTCATTGTCTCCAGAAGTAAGAAGAAGCTAATAAAGCTGTGTTGGTATGTTCAATATGGTTCAGCACTCTCTGCTAACCTTCTGTTTCACTAGGCTGAAATCCCACCTTCCGGTGCTAAAGCATGCTAAAAGTTTTGGAGAGGTGTTACTGCAAGGATTTGCTAAAGAGCTCAGTGCAGGTAACTCATAAACTTGCACAGAATGTCAGAAGCTGTCTGTGAAGGCAGGATAACGTGCAGGATCAGGGCCTTATATTCTGAAGAGGTGATCTGGACTGGTTCTTTGCCAGTCTAACTGGTTGGACTTCACTAGAATTGCTCTTGACATAGCAGCAGCAGAGAAAGGAGAAAATGGCCTTTGAAGATGCAAGTGACATTTCCCATGGCTTCTTTAGCTTCAAGGACTTTGATAATACCACTGTGCAGAGAAGGGAAGTCTTTGCTAGGTTGAAAGTAACCTATTTTATTAAAAATTTTCATCTCTGATGTTTAGTAAAAGCCAAGTGCCCTCCATTATCTACACAAAAATAGCCCACTAGGTATTCAGGGCTGTCTTTTCTAGTATCTCTGCACACTCTGTAGCCCTGGGTATGTTCCTCATGCATTAGCTGAACAGGATTCTCTGAACCACTCCTCGATCTGTGGTACACTCCACATTGAACATTGTTGTGCACTCACTCGCTGAACCATTTTTAAACTCAGCCTCCTGCTGAGAGCTAAATGCACTGTTTGTATTCTAATCTTTGTACCTACTGCAGCTAAAGTATAGTGGTTCCACAGCTAGAAGGCAATAGCTAAAGTGGAGGAAATGTAATTAAGGAGTATTAAAAAAAAGAGATTGATAGAAAATGCAGCACATTGCTCTAGACATATTAATTTAGTGCTATCTGAGTGACTCGAACAACTAATTTATTAAAATTACCTGGAAGCATCTTATGATTACCCCAACATAAGCAGCCTGTAATTCGCCTCTGCCTCTATTCTTGGCAAGACAGTCCACGCTTTGCATGCTCAATGTACAAGACGCAGGAAAACCAATTAATGCTGTTGACCTGTACAAACAGGATAACACCAGTGGACTTGATCACTATCCCACAGGTATAGATAATTGGTAAATGAAGGACTTGGTCCTGATTTGTGAAGCCAGTCAGAATTAAAACGTGCTGAACTCTCCCTGGCTTTGACACGGGGTGTGAATGTTTAGTATCCTGTGCCACTCTGAGGTGGTTGTGACACTTCTCAAGTTCATTGCCTGTAGCGGCCAGAAAATGAACCCACAGAAGGGAGAGGTGGCTGTAATGAGAGGAAGGACACACACTTCCATGCCAGGCTCCTGTTCTCTTTGGCCTCACAGCTCCATCCCTCCCAAAGCTGCCCTTGTGTGACGAGCTCATGGCTCCTCCAGCAGAGCTAAAATCACACCACAGGCTCCTTCAGGCTGCTGCTGACTGACTCAGTTACAGCTCTGTCTCCTTTACTGCATGAAAACATTTCAGAGGCTTGGTCAGGAAACACCGAGAAGGCTTTGGTTTCTCACTCCACCAGTAAATATGTCGCATATTATTGAACTGACTTTCAGGGTCTGGGGAGATTTCCATGGTGGTTTAACAACGTCAGGCTCATCATTGAGCTCCTATGTGCTTGCTCAGAGATGTCAGCAAAGTGAGATCCCTGAAAAAGTCTGAACTGGTTCATCCAGAATACCATAGAAAAGAATTTCTCTTATTAAAAACCAAGTCTAATAGCAGAAGACATCAGACATAAGTCAAAAATTTCTTTAGAGAACATTTTTTGTTGGAACATAAAAGAAGGTTTTGTCCCTGAGCAGAAAATGTTGATAAAAGTGGAAACTGATGATCAGGACATGTCCAAGGGACAGTAGAAGAGACTGAGCCTGACAGGTGCAGTGCTGTTCCATTGCACTCAGATCTGGAGAAGGACATCCAGCCCTGTGCTGACTGCTAGGAGAGTGGCTCTCATACTTAGTCCAGGAGGAGAGAGACCTACCGGACATAAACGAAAAAGCTCCAGAGATTCAATTCACAGTGGCAGAAACTCTCAGTCCATGGAAGCCTTTTGTTGCCATAGCTGTGTTCCAATGGTTAAGAGTAAAAGATGGTTTTGACATCTTCAGGTTTCTGGTAGTTGATCAAGCAGTGCCTCCTCCCTGGAACTACACTGTCATATGAGTCTGCTCATTGAGGCTTCACACAAAGGTCAGGCACTGTTTTGTCACCCCACAATGTCACACAAAGAGAATGCACACCACACCGGGCCCATTTGGGCACTTGGAGTTAACAGCCCTCCCTGGAATACCTGGCTGCTCAAGGCCACGCTCCTCCCAGTCAGTCACCAGTGACACTGGTCCTGACAGCTTTGGCCTGCATTACATCTGACAGGATAGGCACAGCTACCTGGAGATAAATGCCATGGCCCATAATTATTGAGAAAAACTATTTCATGGGAATGGAAAGTGTTGTGCTGACCACTCCTTTCAATATCTGTATCTCTGGTAAAAGGCTGCAATTCGCAGCAAGTGTGAACCAAATTCAGCTACAGTGGTCCATCAGCAAAGTGAGGGGGGTTGCATCAAGGGATGGTTTTGGCCCCTTGTGTGCAATCACAGAGTGATAAAGGTGCTGCTGAAATGGCCCACTGCACTGCAAAACAACAGCTGGAGGCCAGGGAAAGGCTCCTCTTTGGTTTGTAGAGATGGCAGGGCACAGCCATAAAGCCTGATTGTTAGCGCCTCTCTCAGATTTCCCCTCAAGTTCATTTTCTAAATGATTATCCAGCATATGATTCTCCCAGCCTTGTGTCTCTTCTGGTGATTAGTTTGCTGCCAACTCAGTCTACATGGACCTTCCCCGAGTCCATAATGGGAAAGATATTAATTATAGTCAGGGAAAATTGAGTTTCATGACTCCCAGAGGACCATGCTGCAGTCTCCATGAAACAACTTTTTTCCACCTTTTTATGTCAAGTACAACAGACTCCACATAAATGGTGCAAGACATTTTTATGAGTTACATCATGAATGGAATTGTATCGAACTGCCTGTGTGCATTAACCTTGTTTCTGAGGAGCTAAAATTATTTTTGGAAGCGAAGTTAAAGACACTGCACTAAGAGTCTGTCACTTGCTCTTCCTTCTCATCTTCTGCCTTTCGGCAGAGGTCATACCCCTGCCTGCTTGAACACTGAAAGGGTTCTAGATAGTGAACAAAATTTGTAAACCCTAAAGCTATGCACTTAAGTTCTTACCCTGAGGAACATTTTAAAGAGGCACCATAGAGAGAGCCAAATCCAGTGTACATTAAGTACGCTACAAACTAATTTCAGGAGGCAACTTGCAGTGGAGAAGGAGCCATAGTTCCAACAGATAACCATTGCTTATTGCTCTTATCATGACAGCATCCTTCAGAAGGACCATTGCTCTCCCAGAAATAAATGAATTATCCTAAATTCATTAAGGATGAAATCATAGACTGCTGTTAAGTTTTCCTTGATTTGTGCTGCATACTGATAATCATTAAAACGCAGCTTTCTTGATCATTCACTTTTTATTACTTGGGATTCCTCTGTATGAGGACTATAGTTTCCCAAGCAGTGTGATCTGGAAGCGACAGCACAGAACTGGGAGAAAAAAAACCTTTCAGTTTGAATCTTTACCCTGCCACTGCAAAAAAAAAGGAAAAAGGGAAAAAACCTCCCTCACTCTCTCACTTCTGAAGAATGGGAATTAATTGCCTTCCACTTATACACACACAATTTCAAATAGGCTCAGGTAACATATGTATAAGAATTAATTGCACATGCCTGTTTTCTCTGAAGTAGAGACACATTAAAGATGGAAAGACATTTCCAGACCCATGGGAACTGTGTTCTTATACCAGCAGCACTCTACTGGAATACAAAAGAACCGGTGGGGTTTGCTCTTTAAAATGTGTTTAGCATGGCTGAGGAGCCTGGGGCTGCGGCTGGGGCTGCTGAGTCCCTGCCAGTCCCAGGCCAGGAGCACAGGGAATGTGTGGAGCCTGGGCCATGCGTCCCCAGAGCTGATGGACACACAGAGGACACATTTACATACAAGAGGAGGGATGTGTGAGTAGGAGCTCTGGTATTGGTGGGCAGATAGGGAAAGGGCAGCAAGGGCAGGAACAGACACAGAAGTAGGTGGTGCCAGGAGCAGAACTGAGTTTGAGCATCCTTTCCTGCCCTCCTCCCTCCCTCCTACTTTTTAGTCATTCCTTTCCAACTTTTTCCCAAGCATTGAGAAAAGGAGACCAAAGAGCACACCCTTCTCAAAATGAAGCTCTGAGTACTGCTTCTCACACTGCTCCTGTCTGACCCTGGAGAAACAGGAGGCAAGGCTCCCCAGCACACTCGGGCGTTGATCCAGGGCCTCCCTGTGCTTGCTCCGGTGTCCCGTGGGAGCCCAGTGCTGTGAGGGAGCATGGAGCAGGCACGGTGCATTACTCTCCCTCCCGGAATGCCCCGATGCTGCCAGGAACAGCTCCCACCTCAGCTGGCTAGGCTGAGCCATCACCCACCTCCCCTCAGCTGTGAGCCAAGGGGAGGAGAGGCAAACCCAGCCCAGGCAGAGAAATTGCCCAGGGGAGCGGGGAAGAAGCTTCCTCCCCTGTGCCTCTCACAGGTGTGCTGCTACCACCAGCCCAGCAAGAGCCCAGGCTGGGGCGCTGGTCCTCGTCCCAGCAGCAGCAAACCAGGCTGGGCATCCTGGGGGCAAGCAAAAGGGCTTGAAATGGAGATTGTCATTTCTGTCATCTAAGAGAGAGGAAAAACCCTGAAGTTTCTTTGTCTCACTCTTCCTGCAAAGAGAAAGTGCAGGTTATGTGTGTAGGGACCTTAGGCTAGTTCAGAGTGCCTTGTGTGCCCGTTAGAAAGGCCTGACATCAATACACAATATAAACTTCCAGTTCTGGAATAGTCAAGGGCTTCAAACACAAANAAAAAAAAAAAAAAAAAAAAAAATCTAGCCTTAAACTTTGTGGCTAGATAAAACAAGAAAAGCTTCACAGATTCTTGAAAATGCTGGATTTCAGTTTTAGTAAGATCTTACTTCTGATTAAATGCCACTTCATTGAAAACAGTGTCTGACTTCTCATCAGCATGAGTCATCTGCTCTATTACCTGTGCAGGCTGTCAAACTATTGTCAAATTGAAACACTGATTTCCCCTTTCTGTCCATTTGATCATGAATTTCATTTTGGATTTCTCGGCTTTCCCTACAAAGGCTTTTGAGCTCAAGATCAGAGAGACAATCTGGCAATAAAAACATTCAAGCAGCAATACAGAGAGCTGGGAATTTATTGTATCAAGATTTATTTTTAAAATATAGGTTTCTCCTGATAAACTAATATTGTCATCTGTTCTGGTGGCAGAGCATACTGCAAACAGCAATCTTCCCCTAGAGAAAAAATGTCAGATTGTGATTTATGAACAGGGAGCCACTAAAGAGTATGATTTCACCCTAAATTAGCAATTTATCAAGTAAAGAACAACAAGCAAATAGCTGAATATTGGTGTCTTAAAGGGTCAATAGACTTTTCACTAACTTTTGCTTCAAGCACAAATAACCAGAGACTCCTCCAAGGAAAAGCTGTTCTAGTGGATGCCCTAGAAAATGAAAACATTTAGGTCTAAGTGTTGGAGAAAACATTCCCAACATGACCTTTGAGTGTCCACATGGGTTCAGAGGAACCCCACACAAGGGGACTGCATAAAGCTACTAAATGTAGCAAGCCCTTTGAAATGTGGTAGCATAAATCAAAAGGACTTAGTGGGAAGAAGAGGAGCAAGGAAAGGAAAACAAAGCCATCTAAAAGGGTGAGTGTTTGTTTGCAACCTTAATTAACTCTCTGAAGTGAAGCGGTTGATTTCCATGTACAATGGATTATGAATTATTGGAAATCACTATTACACAAGTCAACAGAACAATTGCTTTGTAAAATCCTCTTGTAGGCCAGGGAAATGAGTTTCTAGACATCCATCTGAGAGGAGGTTCCCTCTACCTCTGATCAATTTTGGCAGGAAACATACACCGTCAGTGCCTAAAGGCATGACCATGGATGCAAAGTTATTCAGCCAGGACTTCAAGCAAACCAAGGAAGATCAAACTGCAATTCCCTCATCACTCCCTCAGAAATCTTTTCTCCAGGCTCCCCAGCCTTCACTCCCAAGAATATCAATGATTTGCAATTTTGTTGACTTAGGAGCTGCAGTGCACTCAAATTCACACTGCTCTCAATCTCACAAATGAATTATAAGTTCTTTTTTTTCCCAACTACCATACTGCAGATGTAGATGTCTGGATCTGGGTCCATAATTTCCACAAAATTAGGCAATTAAAATTTTACTTGCGGCAGGTTAACTGCATCTGTAAAACTGCTACTAGACATGTCAATAGAACAATTTATGGTTCCATGCCTTTAGATCTGAACTATAGAAGATTTCATGGTGCATCAATCCACAACTCCCATGAAAAATGGGTGTTTATTTTACTGGTTAGATGCCATCAGTCTGTTTCTTTATATGGCACAGCTGGATTTAATAATGAATGAAGAACTTAGTTTCTTAACTACTGCAAAAATTTCTTGTCCATTCAAGAACTGATTCAGATTTATATTGATGTAATTCCACTGTCTCCTGTTAATTTGTATAGGTCTGCATTTTTTTCTGAGATTGCTTAAGTAACTATAATTAAGCCAATAATCAGAGCAAGCGAATGAAGATTCTCCAAGCCTCAGATTCTGACTGTGTAGCAGAAGGGTACTGGATAGTCTACTTTTCTAATGAGGTTTTGTAATTTTTATTCTCATCCTCTGTAATGATGCTAGAACTTCCTTGGGTGATGGGATGGTCTCTGCTCTTTCAAACTGCAGAGAACAAATGCAGTGGTAACCAGAGATATGCAGAAGTAAAGAGCTGCAAAAGAAGAAGATTGCTGTATCACAAGAAATTTAGTGGGAGACACCCAAAGCAAACCATCTAAATCAGTGTCACTGGTAAAGGTTCAGTTTTGATCCTGAAAAGCACTGGAAAGGAAGCCCTTTCCTACCTCCACTGTAGCTTGCTTGAACCCTCACAGCATCTGCAAATGTTGTATTTTGGCATTGTGAGAAATAAGAGTTGCCTTATTCAGTAGAGTCAGTTCATAGGTCAGCTGGTCTCAATGCTTTTGGCTTTAATGATTACAGTAGATGTGCTTTGAAAAAATGAAGAAGTGTTACTTAATCTGCCTGAAGAATGTGTGTATTTATGTTAAAAGGTGGCAAAGAGGACAGGGTGGCAGCTGCCCATTATGTCTGATCATCAGCTCTCCCCTGGTTCCTCCCACCAGAAGCATTTCCCAGGCTAGAGGCTCTTGTGTGCTGGTGACAGCCTCTACTTTGTCTAAGCTTTGACACAAGAACTGAGTCTAGAATGACCTAAAATCACATTCAGGGAAAACAGACTGGGACAAGCTATAGCAAGAGAGGCCAAGATTCAGCTCTGACACAACCTGATTACAAATTTATCCTGGGTAGCAGACAGGCAGCCTAGAGAACCATGTACAAAAGCTTGCTCTGGCATTCCTGCATCAATTGCCTGAAACAGCTCCACTTGTGCAGCACAAAAGCTGCAATGAGACATTAAACATGGCCCCAGAAAAGCCAGAGCATTAATGACCAGTGCCCACACAGGAGCACAAAAGGACAGAGGCAGCTATTCCATTTTGCTGTCCTTAGAAAAGAGAGCAGAGAGGCCACAGCCTGAGTGTTTACAGGGGCTGAAGCCTCGGAAAGAGCCAGAGGGTTTGCAGCAGTTGTGAAGAATGGCCTGGTCCCCTTGGGTGATCTGATAAGGCAGAGGATCAGTCCCCTCACCAAAAAACTGATTAATGTGAGATGGTCTGTGTCAGCCACAGACTTGGGCAGCTCACAATTCAGTGCTGGCATATTTCAATCAAAGTATGTCTGCAGCTGAATTTAATAACCAGCCAGCCTATTGAGTGGTGGGCACTGAGCAGTCCCAAATCAGCCCAGGAATTTTAAACCAGCCCTGACTTGCTGCAGGACTGCAGAGAGAGCCTTGTCTGTCAGATGCAGTTGTGTCTGTGGCTGACACGGACTCACTCCTCAGCATTGTTGTGATGCTGGAAAATGGAGAGAGCCACCTGGGACAACTGCCCTGCACAAGCCATCCCCAGGCTGTCCTCTGCAATCTCTTCTGCATTTTCCTAGCAATGACATTTCATCACTTTTGAATGAAATAAGTTTTTTTGCAGTGAAATTGCCTTTTTTTTCTTTCTGTCAACCAGAGGTCAGACAGTCTGCTTAATAGCAAAGCAAACCAAAAATGCTGCCTTCTTTTTATTCTATTTTTATTTCTTTCTATAAACATTGCAAACAGCTTGATTTGACTACCTAAATGCATTTATTTGATTATGAAAGCATAGCTTTTTGGGGATGGTTGCAGTCCCCTGAATTCCTACAAGAAGCACTAAAGTCAACTGTTTTAAACCACTTCATGCTACACTGCTCTGTACCACCAAAATATTATTTTTGACACATAATGTGCATTTCAAAGCAGAGGTTATTTCCTAGAGAGGATACACCCCTTGGACTCACCTGGAGTCAAACACTTTAACATATACTGAGGCTGCCAAGAATATTTCATAGGAGTTTCACATTTGAAATGGGTTTATCCGACATAAGTCATGGGAATTGATTTACTCTGCCAAGAGAGGCAGCTCCAGCTTCTCCACCCCTTTAATAATGCCCCTGGAGAGCCCTGATGGACAGTGGAAGTTGCAGAAAGGAAGAGCCCAGAGCTAACTAGCAGAGGCCAGATTATCACACTGAAATTGTGCAGCAACTTCCACATGGACCTTTGTGTCCCATGCCATTGATCCTCCCGTGACAACAGTCCGTCATAAAACCTCAACATCCAAAAATCTCTGCTGAGGGCTTCTTCATGACTGATCTAAGTAGCAAGGAGCATCTGAAGTGACAAGTCTCAAAAGAGACCTCTCAGGTTCTTGTTTGAAGCCCATGCTAGTCGTGGTTTGTAAGATCAACAGAAATCTCTGCTCATATTAGAACTCCTTTGTAAATAGTTTTCACTTAGCCACAAAAGCCGTTAGAAAAAGGGCATTTACTGGCAGAAAATAAAGCAAAGATGGATAGGCCTTACTGGATATAAAATACAGGACTACTCAAAATCTTGCAACAGTTCCCAAGTTGAAGGAAGAGTCAAGGACAAAACTGGAGTACAAGAGAAGAAAAATGAAGGCAGACTGAGATAACTGTCTTGACGTAAAAAATGTTTAAAATACAGGTTTGTTTGTTTGGTTTTTTTTACAAAGCCAAAATAAAATCCTAGTTAACAGCTTCCCATGAACAATGACCTACAGAACAAATCAGCACAGAAATCTGCATTCAGCAGTTTGTTGCCGAAGTCCTACTCTTTACTCCCTGGAGCACACAGCCCTCCCAGAGCCATTTGCTGTAATGAATGGGTCACATTTGCTGTGAAAAGAGACCCAGGAATAGGGCAAGCTTCTCACCAGAGAGCTCTCTGGTAAAGCCCCTGCTGCACAAAACAGCCTGAACGCCGGGGAATGTTCTGCTGCTGTTGCTGCCTGAGAGAACGCCCTGTGGAAAGCCTAATCTGTATGTCATTCGGTTATAAAACGAATATTTACCCTGACTGCATTATAATTTCACATAAATAAGGAGGTCTTATTTAACTCAAAAAGGCAACCCTGTTCTCACACCACTCTTTTCTTATAATAGTCTGTTCCTGTACCCACCTTCTTGTATTACAAGAGTTTTTCCCTTAATATTTTATACAACGATTAATTGACAAAGGTAGTTCATGTGTGCTATAAAAGAGACACTAAATCAAATCAGGTGACAGCAAAAACCAGACAAGGGGAAAAAAAACCCCTCAAACCCAAGGAAAAACTAAATGGCACAGAGAGGTATAGCTATAACATTGTAAAATCCAGCGCTACTGAGGTTTCACTGCTTCTCCTGCACAGACACACAGACCTAACAACTGGGATTTTACTGGCGTTTGCCAACCAGTGTATGTTTTATGGAAGGCAGTTTGACACCACAAAATCAACAGGAGTCTTTAACAACTCCCTGAGACTTTCACCAGCTCAGAATTGGAGCTCTAGGGGCAAAACTCCAGAGGCACCGCAAAAGGATCTCCAGGCTGTCCCTGCAGCTGCACAGGAGCTGTCCCCTCTCCCTGGAGGGGGGCTCAGTGCAGGGCAAGGAGCTGCAGAGCTCCTCCAGCTCGCTCACTGCTGGAAATGCACACGAACCCACAGGCAAAGCAGGCACAGCCTGCAGGGGAAATGGAAGGGTCTTCTGGGTGGCTGAAAAACGAGCACAGCCAATGTGGGGGGGTCAGCTGGGCTGAATTCAGTGGCGAGGATCACGGAAAAACGGCAGTGATTGTCCTGGGGAGCAAAAGAGTGAATCTGACCCATCTGAAAACAGTTTTTTAGCCAGAAGAAGTCTCAATGTTGTTTGCAAACCAAGCTTAGGGCTGAGTTTAAGGAGTAAGGGTGACAGAGGAACTCGATGGCTGCTGGAAGGCAGGAAGCCTTCGGGAATTAAAACTTGACCTGATGGCACAGGGGTTCTGCTCGCTTTTGTTCCGGGCCAGCTGAGCTAACCCTGGGATTAGGATGTGCACAGGGCACACAGGACTACTGAGTGTGTCAGTAGTCCCTAAAGAGTTCAGTAATTGAGTGAGAGAGGGCATCAGTGGAATCGAAGTGCAGGCATTTGAGGCAAGTATGGGTCACTAATATTTTTTTAATCTAGTACTATATCTATGAGGGAGTTTTAGGGAGAGGTGCGCAAGGCAAATCTTCAGTTCTTTCATATTCCTCAAATTTTTTAATATTCAGAAGGAGTATAGACTTTATGGCCTATTTTTACTTTTCAGGAAACTCTGACTCATCCTTCTAAATTAAAAAAAAAAAAAAAAGAAGCATTTGGGAGTTATATTCCTTGCATAATCACTACAGATACATACATATAAAATCAACTCCATAAATTAATAAATATAAAAAGAAAATATGTATTTATATAGAGGTAGTCATCTTTCTCGAAGTTATGATGGGCTTTGAGACTTGCACAAAAAAAGAGCTGTGCAGCATAATTTTGGAATACTCTGGCATTCTGGGTTGTGAAATCATGTCTGTAACTGATTAGGATTAGTGGATTTTGACAAAGGAAAGGGATTACTGAAGTCCACAATTTCTTGCAGTTGCTATAGTGGACACAGAAAGCACAGCAAAATGAGTAACATCCCTCCTGCCCTAAACACAGGGCGACAAAGATGACACGGACACACGTGTTTTCAGAAAATCTTGCCTGAACAGTCGAAGCTGCAGGTCTGGAGTGCCACCAGCCTGTGCAGAGCTCCAGAACAGCAGAGCTCACTGGGAGGTAACCAGAAGACAAGCCCCACAGGTTTTCTGTGCTCTTTGTGCTGTTCAAGAGAAAGAAGCAGCTTCTCAAACACTCCTTAGCACAAACACTAACGGTACAGAACAGGAAAAAGCTCAGGATCAGTGACACCACAGTGGATCTGCCCATGCAGGTGTTGCACTCCGTGTCCTTTACACATCAAGCCATGCACAGTTAGGAGCTCCTGAATAAAAAGGTGTAAAAGTAAAACTAATCAGGGAAATTTCAGTAAGTGAAGGAATCTGATGCTTCACCTACTTTTTCCGGTTGGGTTTACAAACACAAATAATGTTTCTGTGACTTTGCCGTCTCTGAAAAGAAGTGGAGTGGCTAGAGATTAACTTTCATCCTCCCACTACACTGCAGGTAGCAAACAAGAGGGAGAATATTAAACTCCTTTCTCTCCATAATGATCTTCTGATCTAAAAAAGTCTTTTACCTCTTACAACTAAAAAATATGTGAAATGAGGGGAATTTGAATAAAAGCAGCTCCACTTCAGCATGCAAATATTCTTATAAGTTGGGAGCTCAGAAACACCACTGTGAATACAAATATATTTCATTTGAAACAGAAGAGACTTTTTATCAATACAGAAGAGAGGAATAAAACCCCAAATTGGGTCATGAAAGTGCACTTTGGACTTATCTTTATTCTAAATGGAAAGCCCATTCCTGCAGTTTTTAGGGAATGACTCCAAAGAAGCTGTGGGACAAGGAGGACTTCACACACTTCCAAGTACAGAGTGCTTCTCAGATAAGTATTTTTATTGCCTTCTTTAAAGTTACAGAAAATATTCTCTCCAGAGGCAGAAAAGAAGATAAATGGTTTACATTATTCAAAGACAAAAACCCAACTCATCCTGCCCACTATAAGATCTCTAAATATACCTGCCTTACCAGCAGAGCCCATCTCAGAGAATGGATCCAATTTCTAGCATCGATAACTTTGCAGAGGTAATGCATTATTTCCTCCCTCAACTGTTTACCAACAGGAAAAATAATCTGTGGGGAAGCAGCATGAAAATACCAGAAATTCAAGTGCTGAATACTCCAAATAACAACCCTCATTAATGTTGTCAGGTTCTTAAGCAATCTTTCTGTCCCAGCTCTTAGCAGACCTAGACATTCTCTTGCTTCTGACTCTGTGGTGTTTGTTGCATTCTTACATTTCATCTAGAAGTTTGTTAAGAAAAGCCAGATAGGTTAATGCAAATAATCTGTTCCTGAGGCCAGCAGATATCTGTATTCTGCACTTTGACTGTGAGCTTGTGAAACTCATCACAGTCAAACACAGGCAGACAAAAATGATGCATTGTCTTCAAATGCCATGCTACTATTTAATATTTTATCATTTTTCTATTAAGGAGTTGTGAGGATTTCACTTGTAATGCACACCCCTGCTAAAGTAAGGGTGTCTATTACACTCACAGTTCTCAAAGGCAATACTTCTCAGTAAAACAGCTCCTATTAAAATTGTGTTAAATTACCTTTTTATTGGGAATTTTGGCATTTGTTTTTATGTCAGATTTGTGTAACAAGTCAAAATGTCACAATCTACAGCAAAATCAGATTCCAGAAATATTTTCTTTAAGGAGGATCAAACTGCTTTGTGTCCAGAAGGATTTTGCAATCTTCATTGAATAATAGTTGAAACAAAATATTTGACACGTAAGGTTCCAATGACTTCCCCCAGCCTTCTGATAAAACCTTATGCATTTTTGGGAAATGCTCCCATTTTGCCAAATCAGTAATATCAGACAGAAAAATGCATCAACCAGCACCAGTCAGCCACCTCTGAATTCAGTTTCATTTGTTCAATTGCTGCACATAATTTTTTTTTCTGACTCTTTATTGACTGAACTTTGCTCATTGGATTTCAAAAGTGTTTTCCCAATAGTTTCTTTAGAAAATACAAGAAAGAAGGTTCTCGGCTGGTGGAGGCTGGCAGAGCTCCAGCGAAGTCAATGGGCCTCAGCTGAGGCACTGGCCCTTTGTGAGTGCTCACAGAGGGTTTTTATGCGCTGCAGAGACGCTGGGTTATGCAGAGGAGTCGGGAAACCTCGCGGTGTCTCCAGTTTGCAAAGATTGTAGATATCTTAGCAGCCACCGATCATTTAAGGCTAATGGTTTGGTGTCAGTTTTGGATAAAGGAGAAGCTCAGTGGGATTCGGATGACTCTGATTGCTTTACCTGCCCTGACCTTTGCTCAGTGTGTTGGGGGAGCCGGGGAATGCATGCTCAGGCAGATAAGCACATATCTGGAAACTCCCAAAAGCACCTCCTACTGCTCCTTGTTTTCATTTTCACTTGAGTTCTGAGCACTTTCAGGAACAAAATCTGTACCATAAAGCTGGAGGGGAAACACTCTGGCAAAGCTTGCAGCAGAGAACCATTTCTGTGAGGAAATGGGATGTCCAGGAGAGGCCTCCAGGCCATGACATCATCCTGTCCTTGAGTTTGGTGAGCAGAGGAGGAACTCTGAGTGCAGCCTGGGGATCTGACATGATTCTCCTTCCTACCAAATTATCTCAAACCTGCAGAAACCTTTCCATGTTGGATCTAGAGCCAAGGCTTGGACTAACGGCATTTCTGCACTTTTTGCATTACTTTTTGCTGTGGAAATTGGCCAACAGTCTCAAGGACTTTCATCATTGTGGCTTTTTACCACAACTTTTTTATTGCTTAATCTGCATGGAGTCTGTCATGAATGGCCAATGCTTGCACACAAGAATTTATTTGCCTCCACAGTAACCCAGACACATCCCGTGGGCTATGGAGAAGTCAAAGTTCCTCAGAAACCCTGCCTCATTCCTGCACTTTTCTGTAGTCTCTGAACGGGTGCAAATCAGTACATCTGCTCTAGCCACACTAAAGAAGGTGAAAAATCAGCAGAAGGACAACAACAACAGAGCAAAGAAAAATGACATTATAGAAAAATCCTAATGTGATAGCTGGTCCTGATCCACCCCAAAAAGTCACTGAAATGAGTAAAGAAAACTGATTCCATGTGATCAACATTTGGTTCTACCATGATGCTGCTCACTTGCTTGAGAGTGGTGTCAGTTTAGGAATTTCCTGATAATGACACTGCATTTTCATGAGAGTAAGAAAAGTTTGTCTTGCAGAGCTACTCATGTGTCAGAACTGACATAGCCAAATAAAGAGTTTTTAATTTCAAGATAATTGAAAAATATTTCAGGCCACCCAGTGGAATTTTTAAGTTCAGATGTTAAAAATATCCACCATATAGCAGCATCTGAAGCATAATAAAGCATCACCTATTTTACAATTTAATTTCACTGAAAGTGAAATTAAAGCACTCTTGGTGAGACAAAGAAACAGAAAAATCTGGTACTGCACAAGAAATGCACTTCAGTAGTCTGGAAATCAAAAGAAGGCAGGAATAAAGAAGGCAAAAGGGAGTGAAACAATATCAAAACCAAGAAAAGAGCACTGCATTTTAATCCAGTTCTTAATACAAAGTCATGCCTCAGTGCACAGATGGCCAGGAGTAATAAAAGAATACTGGAGTCAGAAGCACAGGACCATACCTTCCTATTTCCCCCCAAAAACATAAGAAAAAAAATTCCTTGTTTGAGACTGCAGGAGATGAGGCTTTGACTCTGCCTGCAGCTGATACAAACACCTGGGAGTGACTGGCATCAGTGTCGAAACCAGAAACACCAAAAAAATTTCTCTCAAAGTTTTCTAGAGTGGAGGAGATCATCTAGGCTAAAAATCATCCTTCTAAATACAGCAAATGCAGTAGCTTTTTATCATTATAATATTTGGGACAGCTCAATTAACAATACATTAAACTGATTTCTCTGGAGGGCATATGGCAGAATTTTATTAAAAGGCACATCCTTTTATACAGTGTTTCGGTACAATCAATATGATTGGTCATTTAGAGCCTACACCTCTTTGTAAACATCTTTAGAAGTAAACAAGTTGGAAACGGCAGTTGTGAGATTAGAAATTGTTTGGAATATCTTCTCACAGCTCGCCCAGAGCAAACGCATGGGAAAGTCTGACTTGCTTCCTCACAGGCTCCGCTGCTGCCTGAAGCCGAGAAATTCCCCTTTTGACCACTGTCAGGTCCCACAGCTTTTTGCTGGGAGAAAGTGAACTGCAGCTCAGTGCAGAGCTGCGACCAGCAGCCTCTTGAAATCCGTGGAAAAGCCCTGCTTGGCAGCAGTGCCCAGAGCAGGCTCCACTCCTGCAGGGCAGAGAGTGTCCCTCTGTTCAGTTCAGCATGTCTGGAGAGACAGAGCTTACTACAGGACTCTGCAATAAACAATTTAAGGAAAAGGTTTCCAAAAATGCCGTTCTGGAGGGCTGGAAACACGGACAATTCACCTTAAAGCTTTGTAACGGCTGCTCTGCCCAGGATGACAAATGCTACCTCCTCTGCTGAGAGATGGAGAGAGAGAAATCAAATGTGTCAGCTGCTTTTACTGTGTAATGCTGCTTTCCAATCTTTGAAAAATATCAGATATTAAGAGAAACTTGTGGGGAGAATGTGAACAGGCATTCTGAAATAGAATTATCCAGAGAAAATGTTGAAGGTATTTTAAAATACCCTGAGAGGTATACAACCCTCACACAGCAAGGAAAGAGAAAAATTACACCTGATAGAAAACTTGTTCTGTGTTCCTTCAGCATTGTAAAATAAAATAGAACATGTAGGAAAATGAATGGCAGGGTGTGATATCTGATTGCTGCCAGACCTGGCACCCAAATGTTCAGTTTTTGGGTGCTCTAAAAACAATGGATACAATAGACCAATTTAGAAATGGAGGAAAATTGAGGGGAATAAAAGGAAAAAAGCCCTGAGCACATTTTCAAAAACAGTACAGGACTCTGCTGGGTAAGCCTCTGGTGTAAATGTCATTTAGTACTTCTCAACATGTCACCACCTTAATAACTTAATTATGTTAAACAAACCCAGGTTTTTTTCTACTACATCCCCCACTGTTGTAGAGCTGGACTGTAGCTGCACCTTGGTTTCAGCCTCTAAGACTGTGAATATTTCTTTCCTATTTTACTCAGTTCCCCCAGATACGACAGTCACAGCATCAAAATACCCACTTACAAACTGCTGTGTGCAATAACCTTAAAATGGTATTTTTGTACAAAAATATCATTTAGATTTATATATTTATACATTAAATATATTTTTATATTATACAAAACCTAATTTCTATACACAGCTCTCTACTGAGCACTTTCCAACATCTAGAAGTTATTTGAATAACCATTTGATGTGTATGCAAAACTTTCTCAACCGCTTATTCACAGGGATGATTTTGTTGTATATTTGCTCTGTTTAACAGCAGATAATCCTTCAGGTGAGGCAGGATCTGTGCCTGATGCACGGGACCCTTTCCTCCTTTGGTGGATTCATCCCTGGCATGAGGATGGCAGTGGGGTACAGCAGAGGCAGCCCTGACATGCTGCTCTCTCACTGCCTGGTGAGGCTGTGCATTGCCAGGCATCTCTTTATGATGTTTGTGTAATCCCACAACTCAGGGAGTTCAATACAGGACTTTCAGACTCAGACTGGCAAAACACAGAAGAAACACCACGCTGAGCTTTCTGAGGTTTTCCTGAAGCTTTGGCAGCGCTTGCCATCCACCCTGGTGCAAGGTGAAGGCTTTCTTAGTGTTTAAAGTTTTGGGAAAAAAAAAAAAAAAAGAGGGAACTGTTGTTTGGCTTTTTAGTGGCTGTTTGTTGTTTTTGTTTGTTTGAGTTTATTTGAGAATGCGGACTTCCAGATGAACCTAGCAGACAATAGATTATAAATAAGTGCCCTTCATACTTGCAATCAAAATAGCAGTAACAGAGAGTGCTAGCAAGGGGCAGGTTTTCTGACAGGGATAATGATCAGTGTTAATCTCTCTGCCCCCAAAACCAAATATCCACTGCCTCAGGAACTGAAGTTTTGCTGCCTACCCAGACAAATACATATCCAGCACCTGTTGCATTAAGAACAATTAATATGTTGAACCATTCCAAATCTACCTGCAGATTTCCCATTTCCAGAAGGAACTAAATCTTCGCATCAGAGAGGAGAAAATGTTCCTTCTGAGGTAAACTCCAGCTTCTATCCCTACCCGTACAAGGTGGAAAAAGGCACAGCCTTTACTTAGGTTTGATGGAGCTGCATAATGCATTTTGAGGTGTGAAAAGTTTCAAACCCTTCAGACCATTTCGTATTTATGATGCAGGTCTTTGCTGTACCAGAAAAGGCATCTGAGGTGATGTAAAATGATGCCTTTCATGTTAGACTGCAGCAGAAGCCTTCCCTACTCGCTGCTCTGCAGCAATTTACTCTTAGTTTGCCATTAGGATATTTTTTTTTTTCCTCAGAATGGATCCCAGGAAATTTTTCAAGGTGACACAGGATGATGTTATCAAAGAAAAAAATTTATCACATGTTTTGTAAACGACAGTTTCCTTTGCAGTCTGAAATACCACTTGCTCCTGGTGACAGTGTTGGACTCAAGATCTCTGAAATTAGCCTTTAACTTTCTTAGGGGGGTTGGTGTCAGCTGAAACCCAACCATGGAAATAGCAAATAATTAAAACCAACCAAACAAAACCTCCCAGCTTTTAAGATTTGTTGCCATCATTAATATTTTACTATAGGGGGAAAATGCCATCAGTGTTTGGGAGCCAATGGTCAAAAGCAACATACTTGAAAGTAATTAATTTAAAAAGACTCACAGGCTCTTTATAAGTCAGAATTATTGCATAGGTGTGTTTAACAGATCCAGGTTTTACTACTTGCCTGGCTGCTAACACTGAATCAAATCCATTTCTACCCTTAATTGCACCTATCTCAGAAAAGCATTTCTTCCCACATTCAGTAAGGGCTGACACTGGCATTGTAATGTAAATAAAAGTACCCAGGGGGAGAGGGGATGAACAGCACTGGTTTGCACAGACTCCATCAGTGGCACACACAGGAAAAGCTCCAGGAAAAGGCCAGGCAGAGAGCTGCTGAGACAATGAGCAGCATGATCTTCTGCTTTGCCTCTGTGAGCAGAAGCATCTTGGAGAAGTAAATAATTTGCTTTATGGGTAAGAAGAGAAGCCTGGGTCTGGAAATCACCAGGAGGTTTCCCTCCTCCTCCTCAGCTACAGCACAGAACTCAGAAAGTTCATACCCACCTAATACCTGTGAGAAAGCATGATCATTTCATGAAAATACTGCTGCAAGAACTTCTACAGGTACAGACAGTTATTTTGTTACTTAGACTACTGTAACTATTAACAAACCAATCATTTAAACTAATAGACTGCTTGGCTTTCTGGTGCTGTTTATTTTACTGTATTCAAACAGGAAAATGACATTTCAAGGATCAACACTTTATTATAAACTAATACCTTTCCTAGTAACTGAGGTTTTCCTGTAATTCCCAGTCTGGCTCTCACTCTGACTGAAAGGCTGAGTTAATTTCTCAGTGGAACAGCAGTTGAGAGAGGGATAGGAGAAAAAAAAGAAACCTGAGATAAGGCTGTATAAACTTGAATTCTCTTCTAATTTGGTAAAGGCAGATTGAGTGACATAATAAGAATTTTAACCAAAACTTGTGCTGGGGAGACGTCTGAAGAAATTGTTTCGTTGAAATCTTTGTGGAAAAGATTTATTTTATGATAGCTTATGGAAAAGAAGGAAGAGGAGAGGAAGATCCAGCACACAGCAGTCACACACAGCCTGGGAGCCTCACTTCCCACAAGTCAGCAACACCAGGGCCAGGCAATTAAACTTAGTGAGAGCTCTGCCCTCAACATACAGGGTCAGATTTAAGCACTTAGTAAATGTGGACCTTCTCACATACTATTATTGAAAAGGGTCTTCTTCAGAAATTACCTGGAACAAATTAGTGCCTGTCTTACAGCTTCTGGGACAATAATGAAAGGCTTTCAGAGAGCTTCACTTGTCTGGCAGTCTTTCTGAGAAACTAAACTAAAATGTTTGCATTCTTTGTTGAATTGGGCCCATGATAGAAGAGTGCTGAGCGGTTGTGGTGGTTTGGTTTTTTGGTTGGTGTTTTTTTTTGTTTTTTTGGTTTTTTTTTTTTTGGTTTTTTTTTTTTTTTTTTTTTTTTTTTGCTAGCTCTTGACCATTTCTTAAGACTAAAGCTTTTTTTCAGTCAGACTTATATTTAACACAGCTAATTGCTTTTCCTGTTTCTGTCCAGAAGCATTTACATTTTTTTAGATTCCTGTAACAATATATACCACTGATATTTTTGTATTGACATAAAAGTAGCACAATACTTGATTATGTTTTTTTTTTAATGTTTTTGTTATTTATTTATTGATCTTTATAACTCATCTGAAGTAAAAGGGTAAAGGGCAGAGGTCTATGTCCCAGGAAAATGCACTACCAGTGACTTTCAAATGCAGCTGAACTAAACTATCACCAGTGTAATACGTTAGACCGTAACAAATATAGGATAAGATAAACCAGTGATCATAACTATACATAGCCATGTGTAAATCACCTTCTGCAAAATGCTCCTATTCAAATTTTTCTCTTTCACCCAATTGCCTCAAGGATACCTTTATGTACAAAACTACTATAAATTACTCTTCCACTTCAGCTTTTTAATTACTTAGGATAGAAATCAGATCTTATTTCTAAAATATCACTCTTATTTACACTGATGAATGGAAAAGGAGAATAAATTGGATCTTTCAATGCTATCAGCTCAGTGTTCTCCAGTCTAAGTTAAAAACCTGTATGCTTTCAAACTCTGAACTGCTGCAGAAATGCTCTGCCCAATGCAGGATGCTGCAGACCAAGGTTCTGCAGCCTTCTGTCAGGTTGCTGGGAGCTGGAGCAGAGTCCCTGCAGCTCCCATGCAGCCTGGGGTGTGCTGGTTGCTGCTGGGCAGCAGCTGTACCAAGAGTGCTGTTATATAAAGGATAGGTAGAGAGATAAAGAGAGAAAGGGAAAGAGAGAAAATGAAAAGGCTTTTTCCACTGACATAGCTTAGAGCAGACCCAGAGCAGCTCTAAGTTATGATGTGGTGTAGTTTGAGATATTTCCCTTCCTTACACAACTGAACCTTTTCTAACCCCCACTCCCTCAGAAGGAGAAGAGACTGGCTTGGTAAACATTATTTTCTCCTGACCTGGAGCTGCCCTTGTTCTTTATGGTGCACAGAGATCACACAGACCAGACACCTACAGCCCTGTGCAAAACCATCCCTCACCCCTGCCCTCCTCCAAGACGCTAAATGTAGCACAAAGCAGCTCCCCTGCACCCACGGAACCACGTGAGAGTGCTTCTGCCGTGCCATCCATGGGCAGCAAAGACAGCTCTGCCCTCTGCCCAGCATCCCTGTGGCAGTGACCGGCCAGCTGCATCCCCAGTCAGGCTGAAGATCTATCAGTTTTGTCAAGAGTTGTGGAAGATCCCTGTTACAATGCGCACAAGCTTCTTACCAGTCTACCTTGGCAGCCCCTTGGCCCTACAGCTCGTGCAACCCCCCTGCAGAGGAGTTTGTAATTGGTGCACACTCACCGTCCATCACAGCATTCCTGTCAGCAGGCTGGAACCAGATCACACAAGTGGGACGTGGTCGTAGCTAAACTACTGATTCCAACGGACTTTTCCCTGTTACAACAACTTCAATTAACAATCAAGGTTTCTTTCTCAGTTTTCTTGTTTGCATTATGTGGCATTTAAATTCATTGTATACTAATTCCAGTTCTGCATTAATTGTATGTTTCTGCACAGTAATTAACTAATCACTGTGTCACTCCCTCTCTATTATGAATAACCTCATTAATTCTAGACTGAAAGCTTGGTGCCTGCTGCCATTGCTATCAATTTTCTTGGTTCTTTCTGCTGCTTCTTGACTTATAATCAAATATGAAACTCATGTATTTTTAAATACTTTGTCTTCTGTTTCTCCCACTGAAAAATTCATTGTGCTATCAAGCCCTTTAAAATAATGTTTATTCATTATGCATTTCTTTGCTAGGCAATCACGAGCTGTTACAATAAAGTGTGTGACTTGCTCTCTCTATGGCAGCGATTTGCTGTGTCAACATCTCCATTTTAATCCTAAGTTTACTAGAAATTAGAATTTAGATCTAAAATTTAGCTCCAAGGTTAAAGGCACCATCACGCATCTTTGCATGGGGGAAAATTTCTTGATTATTACAATTAATTATTTGGACATTTTTAGGTTATGTTTGTGGGTAGAAACTTGTAGACACCCTCAGCAATGGCAGCAGAGCTGTGCCCGTGTGCCTGGCAGGTCAGAGCCTGGCCAGTGGGAGAAAGCGCTGGGAGATGCCCAGAGCGCAGATCCACAGCTCTGACTAACAGGATGCATGGACTGTTAAAGCAGTCACGCACAGCTCTGAGCAAGTGCTCTGCTGCTGCAGCCTGGCAACTCCGAAGTGCAATGCTTCCATTCAGAATTTGCTCAATCAAGGGCCTGCTCCTCTCAAAAAAATTCTTTAAAACTACTTATATTTCACACAGTCTATTCATAGAGTACCCTCTTGTCTTTTTTATGCTCAAAGGCAACAAGAGGCTTGGATACATTTATATTTCCAATAAAGACAACAAATTGAGATTCTAAAATGCGTGAGCACTCCTAAGGACTGGATGGGAAATCCAATGATTCTGCATGTGCACAGTCCTAATCCAAACCCACTGCAAAGTCAGCTGACATAACTGTAGTTACTAATTTTTAATTAAGGATTCAAGTACCATTTTTCAAACACAGATAAATGCTTGGGCAACACTAGGGGGAAAGAGGATGGTTCTCTGCTGTTACAAGATGCTGCAGTGCAATGTAATTCAAAGGGAGAATGTGTACCTGCGACAGCTAAGGGACTACTGCAACTTTTTTAAAGGAAAAGGAAGAGGAATCCTGGAGTCCAGGAAATGTATTAAAGAATGTATTCATCCTTTAGGAAAGACACATTTGGTGTCTCAAGTATTCTCCCACTTACCCAAAAAAAAAAAATTCAGCTAACAAATAACGAATAAAAACCTTAAAAGTTTATCTGGAAATTTTATAGTGGTTTGATTACAAAAACCTTAATTGTTGCCTCTTTCAGAGAGGAAAAGAGGCCCCTCTGCTTAGAGGCTGATGCTCATGCATGGCCTGGCTCCAGGGCTGCGGAAAACACACAGCAGCTCCTGTTCCATCATGCCCTGCACAGCACCATTTATCCCAACACATATTTGTACCATGGACCATAATGGTCTGTTTGCTCTCTCACAGCCCATTAAGCCACCCCTAATTGCGTGGTTTGGGTGTGCAGTGAGGAGATATCACTGCTGGTGCTGTTTTGGCATCTGCTCCTGTCCCAGCTACCACCATTGCTCTCATTTCTGCATCAGCTGCTGCTGGTCCTGTTCTTACAGCCACCCATCCCTTTTCCATGTGCCTTTAGATCTGCCTTTTTTATGCATGTCCAAGATTTTCTGCTAGTTTGGTTGAATATTTCCATTTCCCCCTCTTTTTTTACTGGTTTTGCCACTTATATGAACTCATTTCTGTTTCCCTTTGACTAATCCCACTAAAGAGGAAGCCTTTACCTCTACGATTAGCAGGTATAATTCTGTTCATATTAAGAACATCACCACCTCTTAAAGTTCATCTGAACCCACAGCC
Source organism: Donacobius atricapilla (assembly GCA_013397315.1). Lineage (NCBI taxonomy): Eukaryota > Metazoa > Chordata > Aves > Passeriformes > Mimidae > Donacobius > Donacobius atricapilla. The sequence goes on along the minus strand of WBMY01015398.1, from coordinate 366,881 downwards.
GTAATTCAGAAAGGTGTTTTTGTTTTTTTTTTCCCAAATCATTCTTTCCTGCTGCATGACTAAATACTCCTTCAGTAGGAAGCAGAAAAGAGGAAAATGCAGATATATGCATAGCTATATATTCATGTTAAGAAAAGGATACCCTGGAAGCTGAAAAAGTTTCAATAAATGAGTTATTTATGTATATAATTAATGAATTGAGTCTATGGAGGCTCCTCATTAGCCTGTCCCAGTCAGTGTATTCTGGACACCTGAGGTGGTGCTGGTGCTGAAGGCAGCTCCTGCCTTCTCCTGGTGGCACTGAATGAGAGGTCACAAAGTGGGAACTATAAATATCCATCATCCCTCCCCCTTTCACAGGGAGAATTAAATTGTTAACAAGGGGGACACGTAACTGATTGTGCAGGACAGCTGATTAATGTTGTGCCAGGATGAATAAGGCAGTTTGTGGCTCTCCACACCACCATAGCAGGTTCCCTTCAGGTTTAGCTGACATCTCTCCATCACTTATAACTATTTCATTTGGGAGAGGCGGGGGACAAGGAATGTCTTTAACCATGACCACAGAGACTACATGAAGGAGTATGTGGAGCAGAAAAGATGGCATGCCATCAATTCACAGCAAATTCACCCTAATTTCTTCAACAGAAAAGCCTTTCTACTCCATTTTTAAAGGGAAACTCAGAGATGGCAGGGAAGAAGTCACTTTGAAACAGTGATAGTTGCATCTCCATGCCCCAGCCTAATCTGTGCCCTGCAGACAAAGAATCCAGACTGCCAAAGGGTTGTAACAAAAGAGATTTGCAAGCATTTCCATGATTTATGTCCCAGTTCTCCAGACTTCAACCTACCCAAGGATAAACTTTCAAGACCATCACTCCCCTGAAAATAGTCTGCCCAGAATGATCTGTATCAAATTAGTTTAAAAGAGACACACATGCCCATATGCTTAATTGACAGGAACTGCAGAAACAGTCTGTGGGAATTGTTCTGTATGTGGGGTTAACCTGTAGATTTTGGGAACTAAGGCACACTCTGTTCTGTGTTTACACCTGGATCATCTGCATAAGCACTTCATTTTTAAAACATTAGGTTTATAATTAGGCTGCTGTTAGCAAGAAGGCTGGCTGCATGATGTGCCATAAACTTTACTGCCCTTTAAGGCTCAGAACAAAACTATTTATATTGAACTGCTTCAAAGCAAACTGATCACATATCTACACACTAACTGCTGCCTTGTTCAATGAAAGAATAACACTGGGAAAGCACTACAGGCTTTGCAGGAACGTTCACCTTTGTACGTTTGCCTGAAGGCAAGTTATTTAAAGCAATTTGTTGTGTTTATTGGAATAAGAGAGTATCCCATTTTATAATCTCTCAGCAAACCTGTGTTATCATGATTTGAAGAAGTAATAGTATTACAACTGATTGTTACAGATGATTAGAGTTCCTGCATCAGACATCTCAAAGCAAAGTTAAAGGCAAAACTTGATAGGGTATTAGTAAAACTCAGGGTTTGAATTTAGTTTGGGAAAATGATTTACTATTTCTCATTTTGGATCCAGGTCCTGTTTCAGTTCAGCTGCAGGCTTTATAAACAAAGACATTTTAAAAAAACAAATGTCACTTTCTCTAACTCGAGTCTTTCTCAATACTTATGTGAGACACACAGAAGCAGCTTCCTGGTGTTAGACTGGATCCATATCTATCCTAAATAATCCACCATTTACATCAATCTTGCTAAACTGCTTGCCTGTTCGTCTGCCAGTAGCCTTTCAAATTAAATTACAACACAGTAATTGTTTCTATTGACACTGTGTGTCTTTACACTGGGGAGGGCAACTGACATTATCTGTTTATTAAAAAAACTCTGATGGCATTTTTCTCAGCATAACTGAGACTGAAATTGTACGCCTCAATTTATGTCAGCTCCAAATATTTTCTGATGCAAACCTTGCATGAACAAGATATAGGCAGGAGAGAATGGGCAGCCAATGCCCGTGAACACAATCTGTGCTCGTTCTGGTGAATCTTCACACAGGGTCTCACAACACGAGGTGTAGCTCTAGCAGCTCAACAGAAAAGAACTGGCACCAGTGCAGTGACAAACAATTGGAATTGACCTTCATTCCTGGGAATGAACACAGGATGGACAGACCACAGCAAGGCCACAAACCCAGCTCTGGCTGCCCCATTTCCCATGTTCTCTCCTTCCTCCTTACATTGGGACTGACTTTGAAGAAGTCTCACATGGAAACTTTGGCTGCCAACCACGTTGTGTTTCTGTGACAGGAGTTATATTCTTCTTCACTCAGACCATGGCAGGCTAGGAACAGGCTGGGATCTGGGTGTGGACAACTGGACTGGAATCCTTTAGCACATAAACCTTATTTATCCCTTCCTCAAAAAACAAAACAAAACCAACAAACAAACAAATAAACAAACAACAAAAACACCCCCCCCCCAACCTAGAGGCATGGTTACAGTGGATACAAGTGAAACATCATCAGTTTGGCCTAGAGTTGATGGGACTACGTCTCCCCAAATGGAGCAGGAATGACAAAAGCCTTAAAGAATGAAGGCAGAGAGAGTGTGATAGAGAAATAAATCACTGAATTTTGTGCTCCTCTCCTATCCAGGCCACCACTGATGGTGTTTGCTGCATTCCTGCTGTGTCCATTTACAAGAGATGTCAGTTCTTTGGTGGACTGTACAATAACTTATTATCAGAGACAGCTAACACTTTAAACAGAATTAAGACTGCTCACAGCAAGCCAGAGGTACATACCAGATAATTATGGACCTGCAGATCTCAGAATACAAGCAGAAGATGGGTTAGAGAACCTCAGATGATTCACTGAACCACAGTACTAAGGCAAAAAGTACTTGGAATAACAATTTCAGTCCAATTGCTGCCCCACATTCCCCCTTTTTTCCTCCTATCCTGAAGATGTGCACTTTTGTTTTGCTAGAGGACATACATGCTGTTAAGTCTGCTTGCTTTTTCTATTGATAGACTTGTCAGAAAAAAATCAAATCTCAAAATAATTTTGGCACACCACAGCGGGATGAGGAGAACCAGGTAAATGGGTTATTTTTGGATAGTAGGCTATCAATCGAAATAAAGTTGATTTGAGGTAGAAAGGATCAGTTGGGAAAGGGTATAGGAGGTACAAGGACTGGGATAAACATGAAAGATTCTCCTTCCAGAGCTTATCTTCACTGAACTGCTCCTTCCAGGTTCAGTCAATCCAACTCAGCCAGGCACAGCTCTGGACCACGGAGAGATTCTATCTGCAGCTCAGTACAACTGTGTTAACTGAGGATGAATTGCATAAACTCCCAGCTGCAGCCTGCAGTTTCACATCATCAGCTGTCCCAGCCTTGGGCACAGTCTAATTCGCTCTTGCTGGTCCTAGCTAGGCAGGTTCCTATCAGCACCTTATGATAAATTCCAGACTCATTTCCTCCCCAATCTGGATCATTAATGCTGTTTTTGAAAGCATTTAAACCAGCAAAAATCTAAGGCAGGATTTTGCTACTGGATGGGAGTAAGATAAAGCAGCAAATTCAGACTCCAGCCCACTGAAAGAACATAACCTTTGGGTTTTTCCCAGAATTCTATTTTGATAATCTTTGATGCTAAATAAATATGAAACTGCTATAGAGTGCTATAAACTTCCAATGTGACTTTAAAGAACACAGTAACATTATTAGGTGCTAATGTTGCAGATTCTTTTTAAACCTCAGTTCTGAGGTCAGTCTATAGAGCTTTAGGGCCGGATAGAAAGAACAGACAGACTTTTCTTGTTATCATCTAAATCACACCACAGATCATTTGTGCCCACACTGTTAAAGTGCCTGCAGTACCTGCACTGCTCTTTATGGGTATTATTCAGAATGCAAAGCGACTTTCACCCAGTTCTCTCTGGCTTACAAAGGTCAGTTTGGTAAAACTTGTCACCTTGATTGGTACCCTGGTGTCATCTTTTTTAGAAATGATTTTGTTGATAGTTGTAGCCATTTGCAGTGGCAGTAGAAGTGGAAGCTTTACTACTGAGAAAGTTGAAGTATGCAGGAAGTGCTAAACAATGACCATGTCCATCTGTATCTGCCCTGTGGAAGATCTAAGATCCTTCCTGAGAGGAACCTCAGGTGTAAGGAGTGTCTCAGGCTGGGGACCGAACTACCACTCAGAGATCAGCTTTTCCTTTCAGGAAGGTGACCGAGAACCTGGCAAACAGCAATCTGAAATGCTCCCACAGGATTTTGGACCCTTATTGCATATTTCCAGCCAGGGAATCATGCAGAAAGGCTTACTGCTGTACCAAAAAAACCAAACCTCTGGCCAGGTACTGGGACTGTATCCAGTAGGGTTCCTGCTGAACACAGAATGTGGCACAGAATTTGCTGCTCAGCAGTGGGAACATGCCCAGCTCCTCTGGCTCCTCTCAAGCACAACTGAATCATTACCAACACCAGCACAGAAGACTGTGGCAAAATGCTTCCTTTCACTGGAAAAGGCAGATTTATTGAAACCACATTTTTACAAGGCCATAAATCTGAGCCATCTTGCATAGAAATATTTTCAAGTCCAAGATAAACCTTCTGGTCAGAATGAGATCTGAGAATACTCACATATTCCCTGTGTTTATAAGAAAAGAGATTCCTGAGGTGAAACACAGCTCTCACTCTCACCCCATTTTGTGTTGTTCAGCATGGGCGCATGAACCCATCTGCTCTGTCTTAGCAGGTATCCCAAGGCATAAATGGTGAGAAAAAGCCCTCCTCATTTCTTTTGGTCATGAAGTAAGATTTTTTTTTTCCCCAGTCTTGAGTCAAATGCCATTCCCAAATGCCAATCAATGATGTTAAAAACATTATGCATTCAGAAAAACACTATTTCAATAAGCTGAGGAGGTCAGAAAGACAGCATTTATTACATCCTTACTGCAATTTGAAACTCTAGGAAGATATAAAGATTTACCTAGCAAAGGCTCATTTACAACCTCCACAGATAATGCTTATAACAAAATTCTGACATTCTTTATACTGCTCATTGCAGGATTTGAACAAAGCAATCTCTCATACACCAAAAATCAGTCCCAAACTTCTGCAGAAGATGTGGTTAGATAAAATTTTAATAGATATAAAAAAGCTAGAGGTCTCAACAAATTACCTGTGTTCTAGAGGAGAGTTCCTTTGAAACCTGCTCTTTCCTATTTTCACTTGTACCTTATGTCTGCTAGGCCTGTATATGAAAATGTGAGGAAAAGAAGCAAAAAGATTCAGACGACATTCAGGCTAAGTTGGAAAGTAAATGTCATAAGACAAAGAGATAAAAATAAATGCATTTCAGATCTAAAGCTACATATTCTCTTAACATGACATAAATTTAAAACCTGACTGCCTTTTGACTGAAAAGTAAGTCTGTCTTTTCACTCTAATCCTGGTAAGGTTTTTTCTATCAATATGTTGTACTTTTTTTTTTTCCAAGCACAGTCTCATGCAAAGGTTCAACCTTGCTCTCTTTAAATGCCCTTCTGAAGTTCTTTATTCCACTTTATTGCCTTTAGAAACAGAATGAGCAGCACTGAAAAAGCCAGAAAATTACTCTGGACATACCTTCTAGCTACAGATGTTCCCTAATATTTCCCAAACAAGCAAAACAACAACTGAAGCTTAATTTCACCCATGACTACTTTTCGGCAATTTTCTGGTGCAATCCAGAATAATTTATTTTACATTTTTTTGAATAACTGAAGTGTGTAGCAATGGTTATTTGTAAGTTCCACAATATCACTCCAGAGAGGTCCTCTGGGCTTCCACTCAAGAGAAATGACCACCAGGAACCAAACAGAATCACTTGAAGATTATTGTCACTAATTTGTCATTCTCTTTTCATTCATTTGTAAAATTCAGGTTGTTAACAGCCAGCTATATGCCCCCATATCTCGCTCTGATTTCATAATCACATGCACACATAGGTTTTGTCTTTGTTTAAATGTATCATTGGTTGCTCCTCTTACTGCGAACTGCAGACCACGGCTGAAGGTGCTACAGCAGAATATCTGTATTAAATGTACACAGGAATTATTGCATGCATTTCTTCACTGTTGATTCAATATAGGTAATTCTAATTAAGATGCAAATCTACTGAACCACAGCAATTAGAAGGAAGAAAGTCTGTGACTCAGGAGCATGTTCTGATTGGGTGCTCTAATCTTTATTTGGGATCAGACTGGGGTCGTTCTCCTCGGCGCCCTCAAGAGCCACTTAGGGCTGTAACTCTGCAATACTGCCTTGCATTCAAAGGGAAATGTGCCTATTATGACAGAGTTCCATGAAATCTTTTCTTGGTTTGTGTGTTTTTCCATGGAATAATTCCTAACATGTTCCCTATCCTAATCACAGATACCCATGGTTTCGGGGAAAGCACTCTCTTTACAGGGACAGTACAATAAGATTCTGCAACATGATGGCAGTAGAAGCAGCACACAGCATCTGCCTCTCTAGAGAAGTCTGTCAGCCCCATTCCACACCTTTCAGAAAGAATCACTGCTTCACAGAATCCCAGCCAGTCTTTCAGCCTCAGCGTACTCTATATTGAAACTGAAAAATCATTATCTATTGTTATCATTAAATTGTATCCCTTCTGGAGCCTTGTCTTTATCAAGGTGAGAGAAACCTATAATCAAGGCAAGAGGCTGAAGAGGTGGATGCTTCACTGTATTATGGACTTCATTTAATTAAAGTCTCTTAACCTGCTCTTAATCAAAGCAAATGGCAAGTGGCATGCTCAGCAGATGGATACAGCTGTGCATAACAACCATGCAGGTGTTTAATTTTATATTTGGCAAGTACAGCAAGCAGCATTCAAACATTTGAAGAGGAGGGGGTGGTTAGTGACGGAGGGTTTCCAAGACACATTTCACTGAAAAAGGGAAATTATTCTGCTACTATTAAGTTACTCAGTCAACTTTACTAGTTCTGTGTGAAGTCTCAGTTTGAATTACAGGGGCAGATGTATAAATCTGTGAGGCTTTCCAGAGTAATCCCTCTCTCCTGCCCCTCCACCCTCGTATTTCTTTAAAGGCAAACTGTATTAAACTGCAGATTTCTGTCTTCTCAGACACCCAAAGAAGCTCACTTTTTGTGTCCCTTATTCCCAATACAAAAGAGAATGAATGAGCCAGAAGTGGAAACTACAAAAACATCCCAGGTAGAAATGTATCACTGATGGAGCCAGGAGCTCCAGAAACCTGTGAATGAGGCAGTGAAAGAAACCCTAACACAGAACTTTCCAAAGTACAAATCCAGAAAAGTAATTACTGAGATTGTCACAAAATAAGAGAAAAGAGTATTCATTTTAACTGGAAGTCTGCTGCAAATGAAAAACAGTAATTTAAAACAAAGCCAAGGAAGGCTACATTTTGCATTTCATTAGCATCAGTTTTCCCCTGCACCCCCAGTAATTCACAGAATTATTTACCTGAAAGAGCAAAATGGAATAAGGCCAGGTAAATGAAACACAGGCAAAATGACAAGTATTTGGCATCTCCTGTATTAAATATACCAAAGGAAGGAATTTTGGCAAAGGATCAACACAAAAACACAGCTTGAAAGGGAACATTACTGAAAGGTAGAAGTGGCAGTACCATTATCTGCATCAACTGGAATTACCCAGACATTCAGTACAACTACAGACAAGGAAGGGGGCAGAATGTGGATGAGGCAGAATATGCAATTTCATAACATGTGAGTCAGTGTTGGTGATAAAGAGATTCAGAGACTGCCACTATTATTTTTCCACTCATTTTCACTTACTACAGTAGGTTAGCTTAAAATAGATTACACACTTTCATAATATTTCTTTCCCACATGTTCCCCTGATATACTACAGTCTTTCAAATTAAAATAGAAATATCCATCAGATTCCCTCTGTGTTTTTCCATGCACAGAAAGAAGTTCAAATATCCTTGTTTAACAATCTGAATATAAAGAGGAAAGGAGCTACTTGAGAATTCCTTCCATCAGTATTTCTCAGACTTACTGAAAATACAACCTCGCTTTTGGCTCTGTTTGCATCTGCCTGCAAACTCAGAGATAGTTGGTAGAATATTTTGAACACTTTAAAGCTTTTACTGCTCATTTCCAGTTCCTTTGCCATTCTTCTGTAGTCTCCAAGAAGTGGGACACCCCACAGCTGGAGAAACAGTGGCTTGGATAAGCATCATGATCAAAGCACACAGAATTTTAATACAGAAATTACTCAATAAGGTTCCTTGTACTAAGTTGAGGGTTTATAAACATACAAAATCTTTCTTATACAGTAAAAGAAATACTTATTTTGCTTTCAATCTGTCTAGCTGTCAATCCACCCAACTTCATAAGCACTTCAGGTGCTCTCGGAGCCCTTTAGGTGACAGTGATTTCCATGGTAATAAATGATACACCAACCACCCAGAACCCTCTCAGAAGCCCTGTGCCAAGAAATTAAACAGATCTACAGGTGAACTGCCAGAAGATCAAGTTCTGAGAGCACTGTTTTGAAAAGCTTCCCATTTCTGGCTTCCATTTTGTGGTATTTGCATTTTTATTTTGATATGTCTGAAACTGAAAAGCCCAGGACTTGAAACACCTTTTACCAGTTCTCCTGTTCTAATAGTCAGATTTCAAGCCAATAACGGTGGGTGAACACTCTTTTCTGAAGGAATACTGGTCAAATTAATTATCATCAGCTAGTTTGTTACACAGATGACGACAATCTATAAAACTACCACCCTACAGTAGCTTCTTTATCTACCAAGGATGCAAAAAAGGTTACTCTCAGGTTTCAAAATATCTAATTTATCTGAAAAAGGTCTTGCTGCGGTCTCTGTTGAGGCAAGGATCACAAGGTGGCACATTTGAAGGCTGCACCTATTTCCAGTGTCACAGGGCTCCTGCAGGAGCTGACAGGAGCCACCCTGGGACACCCACTGGCATCTCCCACCAGAACATAATTAGTGCAGTCAATTCCAATTATTAGAAACACCCTTAGCTTTTTCTAAGTATTCTTGTTTTTAAATTGTCAAAGATAATTGCCTGGATGGTTTTGAAATGCAAGTTTTTAATGGCAAGCATGTTAAACACTGTGAAGTAGTTGAGAAAGGGGAAAATTAAGATAATAAAGTGACCTGATTTACCTACAGTCTGTAGAATAAATGAGGTCCAAAGGACCATTATACTCAAAGCACATACATGTCAGAAAAAGTTATAATTCATCACACATTCCTTAAAAACACATTATTCAGCATTTTGATTTACAGAACTTTTTCTGTTCTGTTTCTGCAAGCATAACATGATTTTGTTAAATATTTAAAGGCTTCCTTCTCAGCAATAAGCAAATAGTGTATTTGTATAGCAGATGAAACACTAGTTATACCTTGGAGAATTACAAATATAAACAGAAAAAGCATTCAGGTCAAAATAAAAATAAAATTAGAGCCTAAAATGTTTGTAGGAAATAACAGAATTTGTATATACCTAAATCATGTAGAATTAAAGTAGAAGCAGCTGTGTATCCAAAGCTAACTTTTATGACAATCTATACTTCCATAAATAGTTTTAATTATAACATATCTAAACCAGCTAAACTATTCTAGCCATATTTGCATTTCAGAGTGATTATTTTTGCAGCTAGCATATTAATTTCCTTAAAATTAATAATTTATTATGGTTATTTTTCATTTCTCCCTTGTGTGTATTTTCAAGAAAATGGTGTCCTAAGGCTTGAATAATTGCCAGCCAAATACTTGGCATTTACCTTGATCTCTGCTCAAGCTACATGTACGTGTGTGTGTGTTATCAGAGCTTCTCTGTATCTTCTCCAGCAGACAATATTAGATAAGACTAGAAAATAAAGTTACAAGCTGATTCAAGTTCTTTTAGAATCACTGTGATTCGAAGTTTTGATAGCAACAATATGCAGTTGTATAGGGGCTTCTCTTTTGATCTCTGCAGATTATTTGGGTCTGTAATTTCCAGCTACATTCTCTAACTTTGTCACAGACAGTGGCAGAGCCAGGTCAAACACAGGTAAGGTGCTTTAGGGCCCCTTCTTAATGAAACAGGGCTGCAGTCATGGCAAGCAACATTCCACGAGAAAGATAAATTCTGATGACTCCAGCAGATGCTGCTATTTTTGAGGGGGATTTCAGGTTTGGTGCTGGCACATCCCTTCTGTCCCAGCAGCAAACCTCCTCCATCAGTGCCTCCAGGCAGGGGAGCCAAAGCCTCTCACCCCAGGGGCTTCTCAACTCTGGGGTCAGCAGGGGCAGCCACAGATGGAGCACTGATTTGAGTTATGGGGATTGCCACACTGTTTGTGATTGGAAGTGGATTATACTTTTGGTGGAAATTAAGGGGAAAGGGGAAAAAAGACTAGAAAAGGCTAATACAGTAGTTAGTCTTCTAGTCAGCAGGTCAAGGGACATGAACTCTCCGCTCTTGATATTTCTATGTTCCACTCAAAGATGCTTTATTTTGTTCCATGTGCTTAGAGCAAATCTATAGAAAGTGCCTATAAACGGCCACATTTGAAAATGTAATTTTTCAGTTTGCCCCTCCTGTTTTGTTCTGGGCAGAAGCAAAGCCAGGCTCAGCAGAGCTGAGGGAACACAATGGCACAGGCAGTCGGTGGGAATGCTGAGTGCTCTGTGCTCCCACTTGACCTCTTCTGTCCCCAGGGACCTGCCAGCAGCAGATCCACGCTGGGTGTGAAGGAGCACACCGGGACAGAGTGGGCTCCCACTTCTGCTGCTGGTGCAGACTTTGTGGCACACTGAGAAACACAACGTACTGGGGAAATGACCTATTGTCCACAAGGGACATTTATGTGTCTCAGTGTCTGAAGGAAAACCGGATAAAGGTCATCAGTGATTACCTGGAGCAAAGAAATGCTTTCAGTGAGGTCCCTCAAAAATGAATAAACCAAGCCCCAAAAACATTCATCAGGAATGACCACGTGAACCCAAACATGGCACAGCTGTGCTCATGCAGGACCCCTTTGTCCAGGGACATCCATTTAGGGGTGGGACAAGCAGTGCAAGGGAAGCACAGCCCTCTCCTGCTCTCCTGGCTGCCCTGTGCCTGTGGGGTCCCTCAGCTGCCCAGCCATGCAGCCCCCGCTGAGTGCAGCTGCTTCTGTGCCCAGACACCACCACCAGCCCCTCTGCGTGAGAATTAGGCGGATGCTCACCCTGATGAATTATTAGCCTCAAAAGAAAACAATCTGTTGGGAAACTGAGTGTGAAGCAAGCTGCTGCTTGCTGTGCTTCAGTTAAGCTGCTCAGTTTTGGAATCCTTGGAAAATATCAGAATCTGAGTATTTATTACAGTTCAGTATAGAAACTACACTTTATAGGCAGTATTTACTGTCTCCTAGCTTCAGCAGATACCATACAGCCTGCAAATGGATATGAGAGTCAGCTCTTCCAGAGGGAAGAAAAATGCATTTCCTTCCCTGTAAACTACATGTAAACACAAAATGGAACTACCCAGGCAGCAAATGGATTTCTCTTTCCTTTTGAACTTGCAAAACATACCCTTGACAGAGTAAGCAATGCAGAAGGGTACAAATTGCATACTATTGCTATTTCTTAGACAGACTTCCTAAGTATGAATGTTAAATAGATACTTGCACCAACTTCTAGACCTAAACCTGTCAGCTTTCCTTATAATCACCTTAAACTTTTAAAAAAATTCAGAAAGTTCCCATAAGGACTTAAACATTTGTAGTTAGAGCATAAGCTGAAGATGGAATTCACTGCTATTGTTCTGCATCTTATGTTTGCACAAGGCTAAGCGATTGAGACATTCCCAGATGGTTTTAACATTTAACAGGATCTATACAATGACAGTCAGAATTTTTAATACTCATAGAGGCACAGAAGAGTGGCATCAATAAGATAAATTGCATGAGTAACTGGCATTGGAATGCACTGGCAATGCACCCAAAAAGTTATTTTTAAAGACTGCGACAAGAAATATTCCAATTAGGCTACATAAATTACCAGAATGTAGCTATCATTACTGAAAAGAGAATTTCCCTTGTTACCATAAAAAGAATTCATTTTACTGACTGGAGAAATATATACTCTTCTGACTTACTAATAAAATAAATATAACAAATTATAATTAAATGGATCTTAAATTTCAATAATTACTTAGAGACAATGAACAGACCGGCACAGGTGAACACTACACACATCAAAGCATGCAGTGAAGAAAATGAGAATAAATGCTCTCTCTCTCTTTCAAATTCTGTGTGTTCAAGTAAGCAACCTGATTTCAGCTCAGCCAACCAACATAGTTGATGGAATTAAACAATGATAAAGGTTTATTATATGGCCAAATGGAAAGCTGTAGTCAGGTCTGAACAGGACTAAAAGAAGATTTAATTAGGTTTAGAAGGTCTAATTATGCGAGCTGGAACCACAGTATAGGAACTGGATCTGTTCAGCTCTGACACTTCTTCCCAGCTTGTTATTCTAGAATCTCAAAGATTATTTTAAAAAATGTTAAAGAGGGAAAAATGAAGAGTTGGTCTGAAGTAATGAATTTTTCACTTCAAAAAAGAGAACGGTACACTGCAACAGAATACTGGCAGCTGCACCAGAGACAAGCTTTCATATTTAACCTCTCAACAAGCAGAATATTCGTTGCCTTTCGTGAGCTGGAAGTGTGAAAAGCTAAGCAAATCTCACGGTTAAATCCCCCCTCCTGCTGCATTTCAGGTTGACGTGCCCATGCCAGGTTGCCCAGCACATGCCCAAAGCCCCCGCCAGCCGTGGGGTTCGGCTGAGGGCCCGGCACCGCGCCCGAGGGCTGGCAGCGGCCCTGTCCCTGTGCCCCTTGCTGCTCTGGGGGCAGCGGCGCCCCACCACTGCCGGGGCCTGGCGGCTGTCCCCCTGCACGGCTGCCCCGCAGCCCGTGCCCTTGTCTCGGGGGGACACAGCCCCTGGTCTGGCTGCCCAAGCAGCAGGGAGCAACAGCTCCGCGCCTGCCCTCGTGGGCTCCTCTCTCTGCTCTGCTTCCCACCCTCCTGCACGGTCCCCGTGCTGAGCCTCGCAACAGGCCAGGCCTGAAAAGCTGCTTCTGCTTTATTGTGACCTGAACCGTTAGCTCAGCAGGCTCTTTTCTTGGAACAAAACCTCCTTTTCCAACAGCAGAAGTGAAAAATCAAATATATTACAGCGTTGGCCTTTTCCTCAGCAAGGTTCACTGTGCTCCAGACCACGCACGCTGGAAGCATTGCCACCCCTAGAAAGGCACAGAGCAAGAAATATGGAAAGGGAGATGCCAGTTTGAGTGAGCTGAGAGCTGCGGAGCTGCTTGGCTCCGCTGAGGCCAGACAGCACCAGGGACGTGTCACAGGGCCCCACAGGCAGCTTCAGCCTCCTCTGCGAGCCATGCTCCCCCTGCGCCGGCTGCCAGAGTGTCTCAGATGCAGTTTTATTAGCTACGATTTAAAAGGATGATGATAAATGCTTTTAGTAAATATGCAGGTGACATTTTAAGGCTGTCAGTGGAATAAATTGGTGTTAAGGTATATTCCTCATTATCTAATATTGTCCAGAATATTTAAATTAATTTCTCCAGAGGTTTTTTTTTTCTGGTTTCTGTTTGGTAGTTGCCTCAGTGCTTGATCAGTGATTTCTTTTTGCTCCCTTAGCTCTTGTCTATACAATGACATGCTTAGACACATCTGAGAAATTCAAGTGTCTTGTTCTCCTCACTCATGTCTATCTCAATTCAATTATCTTTCAGTTCTCTTTTTCTCTCAGACAATTCCTTGTTAGTATAAATCACCTGTCACTTATCTTGATAGATTTAGTTGGATCCAAACTGAGAAAGCTGAGATAATTCTCAGTTCTCAGCATAGCATTTTTCTTTTACCGTTCTGACATTCCACATACTATAGTTTCCAAACTCCATTTTAATATCATAGATTGTAAAATTATAGCTCTGTTAAAAAGAGTAGGCTAAAGGAGATTTCTGATTGTTCAGTAGGTGTTCTGAAGTACTCTTTTTAGCCATGATTTTCACTGTCTGCCAAAGAAATGTATTTTCATGTACACCATTATAGAGGGAGATTCTACTGCTGAAAAAAATATGCCTGTGGAGTGTCATAATACTGTTCACCTTTACTGACTAAAATAAACAGCACGAAACTACAGTAAAACTTTAAAATCTGGGGCTTATCCTGAGAACTACACAGTAGTTAGACTGTAGTGTTTTTAAGGCAGGGCTTAGGGAGGCCAGCCTGGACGCACTGCACAGCGAGGCCAGGGTGAGCCCCTCTCCCATTTCAGCCCTCCAGCCTGCATGGAGCTGCTTGTTAGCGTGAAATGAAGCACATAAAAGTGTGAGTATAGAGCAGTGCTTTAACACCTCTCTTTTTGGGTGGTGTTTTTTCTTTTTCCCTTGCCCTGTTTGAAGTCTTTGGATTGGGGGTTGTTGTGGACACCAGGTGCCACCTCCCTCCCACTGACAGACTGACGGACAATGCAGAGAGCTCTGCAGCCCCTCTGGGCTCTAACTCTGAGCATCTCCCAGCTGCACTGGGTGTGCAGGGCCAGCCTGGCCTCCGGCCTTTTCCTGCTGAGGGATGACTTCAGTTCAGCCAGCAGCTCTGTTGAGAGGAGTCACTAAACACCATGCAGAGGAGGAGTGCCCAAAAACAGCAGTGGGAACTTCCCTGGTGATTTCAAGAGCTGTGGCTCATGCCAAGACTGCCTTTGTCATCGTGGGAGTAAAACTTTAGGAACAAGCTACAGATATTTAATAATCAGACTATGACTAGCTCTCTAGTATCAACAAGTTGACACAGTGGTACAAATGAATGAAACCAAAGATAAATGTAGAAAACACTGAAACCGTTCAAGTATCAATTTAAAAAAAGCATTTTTCTAAGTCTGGTACAAATCCCTGAAGTTTAAAGAGGTTTCCCCTCCACAAAAAACATTATAAATAATTTATGGCTCATTATAACATGATTTGGGCAGACATTAATTCATTAGACCTTCAGGGATTTGGGTAGAATCCTTTCGGATGAATGAAATCAGACCTTTGGTTCTCATACATTCCTAAAATCATGCCACGGTTGTTGGTTCAATTATACTTTTTAAAATACTCCTCGAATACAAAATGATAAAAACTTCTTCAGCAGTATCTTTACAATTGTGGTAATGTGTTATGAATTTAATTCCAGCACACTCACGCTGAAGGTACCCATTTTCACCCTAATTTAATACATTATCCCCAGGAGGATTCATTTGGACAAAGAGAGTACGTGTTCTGAAAATAGCTTCAAAAATGATGATAGATATGCAAGCAATGCACTTAATTGTGAAAAAGTTCATTATTTTGGAAACAGGGACTTGATTACGTTTGTAATTTCTAAAATTCATTGCCCACCACTCTGTTCAAAATCTCCAAGCTACTGAGGAGTAGCAATGCCCTTCTGGTAGGGCTGGCAGGACCTTCAGCATATGGAGATTATCCCCAATGCAATAACATGATGAGCTCAAAGCCCATTAAAAGCACTGCTGAAAGAACACAGGAAATCCTGAGCTTAAGAAAATCTAGAAGGGGAAGGATGTTATTTAATTTTATTGACATGTTAAGGACACTTACTTTTTTCTTAAATGTCATGCTATCATTTTTAATCAGATACCACAGTATTAATATGTGCAATTATCTGTGCAGATTGGGAAGAAAAGAGGGGGAAAGAGAACCAAGCCTCTGTTTTCAAGTGTAGGAGACAAGTAACAATTGACTGCAAAACAGAGCGTGCTGACAATGCAAGTCTATAAATGGTTGAACATCTTGTCTGTGGTTTTGAAAAGCTTACTTTCACTCTCCTGTGTGGTTAAAAAAAGTAAATATAACCTATATGTAAAAAAAATTTATACATTAAAAAAATGGCCCTTTTGGCTCTACTTCTTCTTCCATGGTAGCAGTTATATGAACTACAAATATACTTCTACCATTTATTCTATTAAATGCTCTTCAAACAAATGACTTTCTATTCATAATACCTTCGGTTTATAATGGAATTGCATTGCTAGGAGACTGAGAAAATAAAAAATTTCAGGACATCTCTGTTGAAAACCCACTGATAACTTTTACAAAATGCAGATATATCACAACCTGTGTTAGATAAAAAATGGCTCTCTGATGATGGTCGGTGGCTAATGAAGAGTAGCACACAACAATTATTCTAATGATGGGGTTTAATTCTCTCAGAATTACACTCTTACTTTTCCATCATTCTGCTATTTATAGCACCTGAATTTAGAAGTGAGTTCTGCTATGGATCAATTGGATCCTGAACATTTTGGCCACTACCCCAGGAAGGAATAGACACATTTTTGAAGATACAACCTACTGGCATCTCTGATAAGTTACTTACATGTAGTAGTAAGAAATTACTTATGCATGCCACTAAGCATATCAATCTAATTAATTTGCTAGTGTAAGATCCTATAGCCCCTCAGAAGACAGGCATCAGTCCTACAGCATTTTTCAGAGAGGAAAACCATGCAACAAGTCAGTGAAAAATTCTGGACCAGAAGAGTAGAATCCAGCCAATTTTCCATCCTACTTGCCCAGACTGTATCATTCCCTTACTCTTTATGCAGCAGAAATCTCACAAATTTGTTGGTGTTTGTTTGTTTTCCAGTTAGAACTGTATTAACCACTTTTTACAGAGATTGCTTCAGTTTTGTATTCTGCTTGCAACTAACAGCAATTCTTCTCTCTGCTTTCAGCGTATGTAGCTCATGGACATCTCTTGATCCCAGTGTTGCAGAAATTTATTTCATCTTTGTTATAAAATCCCTACAAAACTCTTCGTGCCAACATCCAGATGTGTTTTGTTGCCTGTATGAAGACCTGTGCTCTAACAGTCACCTTTTCCCTGTGCCACATTCTCTTGTTTAGGTATCAATTAGTCAATCACTTTTCATATTGCTATAGGGCAATAGACATGGTTTCCTCTGTATTGTACTTAATTTGACACACTCCAAACACCTAACAAACCATTTCATTATAGCAGAACAGTAAGATCTGAACTGGATTACCTGGTCATCTCTGGCACTCCTTCTCAGTTGAAATCTCAGCATAAGAGATCCATTAATTTCCTTCCCGGGGCAGAAATATTTTGGTTCCTGAGTAATAAACAGCTTATGGGAAGTCTCATGTCCAGTGAAATGCAAGACAGACAGAAAATAAGTAAACTGCTCTGCTACAAGCCTCTGATCACCACTTTGCTCCTCATACTACAATTATTCACTCTTTGGATGGAACCACAATTGACACACAGAATTTTAAGTATTTTCATCTAAAATTCTTACCATCTCCTTGGAAATCTAGCTTGTGTTTAGCTGCAGTGGTGAAAAGCAGAGAGGAAATATGGGAAGAAGCTTTTCTTCACTGAAGCAACCAGGTGGCATCCACACAGATCCCATGGACTCTTAGCAGCGGAACCACAGTGCAAGTCTATAAATGGTTGAACATCCTGTCTGTGGTTATTAAACACCTAAACACTTCAGCCAGCCAGAGATGGATGGGCACAGGAAACCAAACCATCCTCTGCACAGACTGCACAGGCTCTGCAGGGAGATCTCTGCCTCTGGTCCCACCCTGGCACCACAGGGTATGGGCCTCAAAACCACAGGCACAGACCACCTGTAACAGGTAAAAGTTCAGCTCAGAGTCATTCGTCTTTTTTTTAAATGCTGTGAACACAACAGCTAAATTTAAAAGCCTGAAAGCTTCCCTCACACTTTGGAAGCAAAGAGAAAGCTGTGGTACATGGTGAGAAATTCTGCTAGAGAGAACAGCCACATCTCAGAGTCAGCAAAGAGATCACGATTATTACCCCCTCAGGGTAGCTCAGAATAATAGGAGCTCATTTGAAAACAGATAAAGCCATGTGGCTGAATGAAGTTGAGCCTCTACTGTGGACTCCCACCTGTAAAAGGCATGGCTGGTTCTTTCAGCAATATCTGCAGTACAGTTTTATGGTGCACACTCAGTCTGGCTGTAAAAAGAGATGTTACTGATGAAGTAAAAAAAAGATTCATTCAAAATAATATTGATCAAATTGCAGGATCAGTGAACAGTGAAACAAGTACGTTTTCCTGTAGGTCTTAGTCACTGATTGACTGAAGAGCCATTAGTGTGAATGTGCTTTCCTAATGGGTGAGCAGAATTGACTTCTGAATGACAATGTTTTTCCCCCAGGCGTATACAGCCCCAAAAGTGCAAGCTTTGCTGGACTTTAAAAAACAAAGTTTCTCACTGCCCCAGAGAGAACGCAATTTCTATTTGCAAAGAAAGTATATTTGACAGTAACTTATATTTTAATTCTGACAGTGAAGTAGAAGGGAAACATAAACCTCAGTCAAAAAGCAAACCAATATCCATTCCCAAGAGGGCTTCTGCACTTTGCTTCTGATTTCTTATGTATCAATTACATGGGCATCTCACTTTGCATCTCATCAACAGTAGCTTAGCAATGCTCTAGCAGGCATGCTAGCTCTCCAAGAGCATCCAAAGGACCTTGATATGTGAGGCAGCAAGTTCCAAGTTCAGTGAACAATGTGAAGAATTGAAAAGGACTAAAAATGCTTCAGCCAAATGACAATGGCACGACATGGACACGGCTTAAAAGGACTTCTCAAATGTGCACAAACACCACCAGTTGCAAAATTTTCCCCTTCACCACTAGACCCACACACCACATGGGAGCAGATGTGAGACAGGGGCTGTAACTGGGACCAGAGGAACCTGTGAGTGCTCAGGGGAAACTCTCCAGTGGGAGCCACTCACTGCTCTGAGGGCGCTCAGGTGGGCACGGCTTTCCTCATGTGGGCTCCCAGCACGTGGAATTGTTCATCCCCCTCTGTACCACCACCAAGAGTTCAGCTATTAATGGAGAATAAAAGAAAACTCAGCTTTATGTCTGACCTGCACAGCTGCCAGAGGTCCCACAGAATATTTAACAATTAGTTTTTACAGAGCTTTGTAGGCAGAAACCTTGAAGGCTGATGAGGTTTAAAGCTAGTATTTCACTGTCAGAGACAAGAAACTGCTCTGGTTATTGCTCATAGTGACTTCATGTCCAGTTAACAACCATACCAAATAAATTATCTGTTACTTCTGATATTCCAGTCATTTGCAGAGATACTGCAAATTTTCACGCATTTATATAGTGGGTAATTTATCAGATATGCTTATAAGAACTCAGACAATCTAGAGAGCACTAAATCCTTAGTCACTGCTGAGATGCACTGCAGCAAACCGAAAAGACTGGAGAGAAACACTCTTGCCCAGCTGGTTCCTACTCTGCAGCTCTGCCCTGCTGTACAGTGATGCACTCACAAGCTTCTGGGAGATCACAGATATTTCTGAGGACTTCATTTAGAAAGTGCAGTTCAATTTAAATAAACTGATAAATATTCCTGAACCAACGTAGCAGATTGTTACAATACCTGGCACTAAAATTTACAAGCAGATAGCTGCAAAGAAAATGAAAGGTGTTTTTCTCTACTAATCAGGAGGGGGGGGGGAAATAAAATAAAAAGACCCTTTGGCTTTTTCAGAATTTCCCTATTTACTGCCTTAGCCAATGAAACATGATGTACTGGCAAGGGCATTTCTTTTACTTACAAACTTCATCAGAAAGAAGATGCATTTTGCAATTAATTTAGCAGTTATCACAGAGCCTTATCCTTATTTATCTCCTAAGTTTCCTTTTTTATTTTTAATACAGCATATTTCATAAATTATATACAATTAAAACATAAAACATATATAAAAATCACTTCCATTTTCAGCCTGACATTAATAAAAATACATAGGCAAGCTTCCTTGTCAGAGACTACTAAAAGATATAAATATATAAATTTAAAAAATCGACCTAAGTAGATTGATTTCATGATGAAATAAATTATTCAACACTGATAGTGATCAAGGGGGACCCAATACAAATAGGAAATATTTAAATATATATTGCAAATACACACTTAATTAAAAAATTAAAGAGACAAATGTGTGTTTTGTTTGTCACATAAAAATATATATTTCATATATTTCATGGTGCAAATAGATATGTGATATATATAAATATACACCCAGACACATCTGCTTCCAAGAGTGCTGCTTAATTGCCAACCTGAACAGCAAAAGTAAAGTGACACTTACCCTAAGTATATCTGGTAAAAAGCCAGTTATGCAGGAAATTGGGGTGATGACACCAGGAGGTGAACTATTAATAACAACATAATGCCAAGGACTACAGTCTTAAGAAGCCCTATAGCCAGAAAGTTGTTTTTGTACTGATGGGCAGAGATTTTTTCAGATTCTTGGATCCAGACCAGCTTGAGCAGAAGCAGGTTTGGTTTAACGTCCTCCTGTCTGTGTGTGGCAGAGGGAGCAGCCCCTAAGCCCAGGGGCAGCCAGGCCTTGGAGCTACAGCCCAAAGCCAAGGCACAAAGGGGACCCTCTTTTTTCCCAACTGCCAATCAGAAATAAAATGTCTTCCTCGGATATTTGTCTTCC
>WBMY01015398.1:312543-346250 GCA_013397315.1 Donacobius atricapilla | reverse complement strand
CCCCCCCCAAAAAAAAATAAAAACAAAAAAAAACACCACCAAAACAAAAGCAGCAAGTTAATCTTGTTTTCACTGTCAGATGTTTGTCCTTTGCTTGAAGATTAAATTCTCAGGTGTCTACATGAAGGCCAAGCTTGGTTTTGCAATCCGAAATCAAGGAGCCTTTCCTTTTCTGTTCAGTCCCTTTCCAACCCCCTGTTCTGACTGCTTGCCTGTCATTGAGTTTGAGAGAATAAACAGGTTAGATTCCTTACAACACCATCCCTCCTCCAGAAAGGTTCCCAACAGGCCTTGCATAATTTGGCTTCAAAGACTGGAGTGGTCCCAACTGCTGATAAAATTATTGGGAAATGAGTGCACTGCAGCTTCTAGAATTATGTCCATTCAATAGTGCTCAGGCAACCTCAAATCACTTTCTCTGTGCAGAAAGGAAACCATCCCCCAGGTAAAATATGGAGGAACAAGAACCTTTCCCCCTTATTCTTCAAATGCAGCACCACATTCCAAGTGGGAAGGGAAGGGGAAGATGTTCACCAGGCTGGAACATCTGCCTCTGAAATAGTTTCCTGCTCCAAACCTCAGCAAGTGTGGAATTAAAGAGAAGAAAAAGAAAACATAAAAAAAGCCAAAACCAAAAAAGCATTTAAGTTCAAAAATTAAGCTTCATTAGAGTTTGAAATAGCAGATACACTATATAGAGGACATTCTCTCCAAAAGGAAAAATTCATCCCTGTACAAATAATAAAATGCAATCCTAGAATCACAAAAATCAAAGTAGGTGCAGCTGGTTCTTTTCATACATTTTGAAAGCATAAGAAAATGAGATCAAATACATTATGAAACAGATGTTCTATATGAAATAGATGTTCTGCTATTTTAAGAGGAAATTCAAAGTAGATATTAAAGGGCTATATGATGTAGAAAATTATAGGAGACTCCTACTGATAATTGCTAATTACAAAGCATTCCTAATGCTTTGTCAAGCAGGAGTTATAGATCAATCCTTAATTCTAGACCTTATTCCATGTTCTTGCTATATATAATAGTGACACATTTGTAGGAAGGGTTTTATCAGCCCTTCCTCTACAAAACTGTTACTGGACTTGAAGCTTTGTCATAAAAATGCACTTTGGGGCATGGAAAGTCCCAGTCTACCAAAATCACAGTAAGTATCTTGCAAATATAAAATCAAGGCAAGGCTGAGACAGGACCTGTGGAGATCCTCTTGTCCAACTATGTCAGGTTGCTCAGAGCTGTGTCCAACTGAGACTTGATTAACTCTATGCATGGAGAATCCAAAAACTTTCCAGGGAATCTGTTCTATTGTTGGATTATCCTAATAATAGTAATAATAACAATAACAATAACAATAATAATAATAATAATAATAATAATAATAATAATAATAATAATATCTTATGGTTATATAGGCTGTTGTTAATTTATGCATCATATATTGCATACCATATTTAAGCATAGATTCTGAGGTGGCAAAGATTAATGTTATTGCCAGCTGACCATGATCTGATTATCTGCAAGGATGCAACCATAATTCCTCATTGAGGTGTCTCTGTGTTTGAGACAGACTCCATGTGTTACTCTCATATATTGAAGAGCTGCCATTCTCAGTGTTAAATTTGACATGGCCTGAAATTCAATTAATTTGAATTTTCAAGGCAAAAGACATGACCCTGGTGTTTGAGAAAACACTGTGTAAACTTTTTGCCTAAAGGTGGTGACTTCTCTCAGTAATCCAGCTGTAAGGGAAAAAATGAGCAGTGGAATATGATTTTTTTTTAATCCTCTTGACATAAACAATGGAATCATTTTACTGAAATGAAAAACTAAGAAATATGGCCAGGCACTTACTGTGAGAGATTTCAAGCAAGTTGTCAAAAGGGTAAAACTCCAATAAATAAATCAAGGAATGTATAAATAATGAATCTTAGCATTTGAAGAACCTGCACTGGAAGGGAAAATGCATCTATTTATATACAATACCATAATACCACCTAGTAACATGCACTGTTACTAGGATTACTCATAAAATCTGGGTTTTTTTTAATAGAGTTTGGTTTAAGTACAGTATCTGAAAATGTGCTAAAGCTAGTTAACTCATTAATCCAAACTCCATGTTGTTATAACAGAGTTTTACAATGTTTTGATCACTTTCTCAAATTACATCAGTAAAGTTCTCAACTTGGTTTTGTTAGTCCACTGTGGAAAAGTTATTATAGTGATAAACTTTTAAATCGTATAGGCAATTGTAGGATCATCCATGCATTACTTTTCACCTGCTTGTTCTATCGCTTCAATCTCCTTTCCAAGTCTCCCATTATATTGAGCAGATACTTACAAATCTTTTCTGTAGTTTTGCTTTTATTTGTGGAAAGATGAACTTCTTTTGGTCTCTCTAGTTTGATCACCACTGGGGTTTTTTTGAGACTTTTAATGAAAGGGATGTTCACATTTCCTTTTATTCCCTTTTTATTTGTAACATCTGCACATCATCTCTTTACTGTTATAATCATTGCCTGCTTTAAAGACAGATAATGTTGGTTCTGACAATGGAGTGATATGCTCCTAGATATGTATTTGAACTAAAAGTTTTACTCAGGACCCATTTGAAAATTGAGTTATTTATGGCATTCCTCAATTCTCTTATTTCCCATACGTTTCTTGGAGGCCACAAAGACAATACAAAAGCCTATATACAACATGTTTAATCATAGTGATATCCTGGGCTGATACATCCTCTGCAATCCATTCTCTCTCAATACGTAGCTTGGAAAAACAAATGCCAAGTTTCTTGACTTTGTATGCGACTTAGAACCCTAGCAAGTCAGGTGTGAAACTGGTCTTTTATTTAACTCACCCACAGAAGGGATGAGCCTTCCTCCCCAGCACAAAAAGCAACAGGTCTGCATTGTGTGTCTGCAAATCCAGTGCTGCCATAGAGCGTTTAACACGAACTTACTTGCTTGCTTTGTTAAAACACTGATTCTGCTCACATACACAGAGAAAGAAAGAAAATCCATTTTGAGGGAAGGCTATAATTAACAGATCTCTCTTCAGCACAGAGGAGTACCCAGAGATGAAAAGGCTTAGATTACCTACTTCACTCTGATAAAGTGTAAAATAAAACTCTGATCAGCCTTGGAAAGGCATTCCACTGCATTTAGGTAAGCCATTAACAATTGTACAAATAAAATTTGGCTGAAGTTTCTTAATAAGTAATGCAACAAAGAGGTGGGGAGTACTTGGTGGAGTTTTTTTATTTCTGTTTTGGAGGTTTTTTGCTTTAGTTTTTGTTTGCTTATTCTGGTTTTGGCTTTTATTTATCAACTACTCCAGCAAGACGCAAAGTTAATTTTCAAACTGCTCATACCTCTGAGCTTTTCTTACTGGTCTGCTTGTCTATTAAGGGTTCTGAGCTTCAGTGAGAGCTCTGCATGCCCCCAGGTTACCTCTGTAAATCTTCAAGGTGTATGGGGCTGGTTTCCTCCAGCTTTGAATCCCAGCTATCTACAGAAGAATGCGTCTCTCTGCCCAGCCCTGGGCACTGTCTCCCATCCACACGGGAATGTGAGCAACAACACACAGGTTTGGAAAGGGAACCCTCAGCTACAGAGCTGAGCTGTGCAAACACAGGTCACTCTCCCCAGAATTCTCACCTCCAGCAGAACAAAACCACTACACTTTTGTATTCTCTTCGGGTGCTTTGGACTTCCCTGTGATCATACCTGTTCCAGTGCCCCCTTGAAATTCCTTCCAAACCAGAATTGTAGAGACAGCAAAGCCTGCAACTGATGTTTCCACATCCTTTTTGTCCTTTCAGCCCGGTAGTCTGACATTTGACAGAAATATTAAATTGTGGCAGCTAACAGTGCAGTGAGAGTAAGTCCAAGTAGGGCAAATGCAGCACTCTCAGGCCTTAGAGTGACTCTCTGAACCGTGTGACATCTGGTGCTAATGCTTAACAAATGTCTTCCCAACACTGTGAAAAGAACATGCTTTCATCATAGATATGCTGTTCTGATGGATTTGTGGAATGAAAGGCGCTGCATAGCTGCACTTCTGAGACAAGTTTTATACCTCATTAATGCAGTACATAAGCTGTACAATTATACATCCATATGTCACTGCCAAATTTATACACTTTTACATACTGTTAGATTAAGATGGTTTCATTTCATTGCTCTGCAAATGGACTTTTGAAAGGATATTTCATTCAATTTTTTGTGCAGTACTGACAGGCAAAGCACATGAAAGACATAGAGTTCCTTGTGTAAATGCAGCACATGCATTAGGATAAAAAACATGACACCAACAAACAATTTTTACCCTCTTCCAATGCCGTGACCTTTTTACAGTGTAGGCTGCAGCCCAGTATCCCCTTCCCCCACCAAGAGCCACCATTTTAGAATCAATTCCACTGGATTAGGCTATAATGCACTGTGATGTCTCTTGATCTGACCCACTTCTTCAAGTCTGATGGGTTTTTGTTTACACTAGAAGACATCTGATCCAAAGCAGCAGGAGGATTACAGCACTGTCTAATTAGAATAACTTTTCAATTTATAGTGAATAATGAATGCACACTATTGGAGACTGCTGTCTACTGGGTGGGGCAAAAAACCAGCAGAACTGAGCTCTGCCCCTAAAGGCAAAAATGACAAAAAATGAAAAAGAAAAAACCCACAGATTTTAGCTGGTATTCTGTATCTAGCTCTCTGTCTTGCAGCCTGCTTTTACATCTTTGGTTGTCATTTCCTTTTCTCCCAAAAGAGGCTGCTTTGCTGAGTGCACTCTTATAGCAAGACTAGAATGTCAACTACACCAAAGCAAGATTCACTCCATCTTTGAGACACAGCTGGTGAAGGAGCACCACAGCCATAGTGCAGGGCCACGGTGCTACAAGTAAGGAAATTAAAATGACTCTCGCCACTTGGTTATTGCTGTGCTGCATGAACTTGGACACAGGAGGTCACACCTTGTGTTTGAGTGCTAGAGAGTGTGCTGAGGTGATCCCTGACAAGTCTGACGTACTTATAGGGTCCATCTTCCCAAAAGTGGCCAAGGAACAAGTTGCTGGTGCTCCTGCTGCTCTCACTGCCCTTAGTTCCATGCTAACTACGGGCAAATCCAGAGGCTCAGTTCTTTGTCATTACCAGGGCAGGAGACGGAGCTAGAAACTTCAAAGGCATCAATTCCTTCCCCTTGACCCTTTTCCCCAGCAAGGCAATGATGGGAGCAATTTAAGTGGGCCCCTAAAACTGACACATTGCAAAATTTGTATGGTTCTGGCAAAAGCACGGCCATAGGTTTTAGTGCAGAGCAATTTCAGGAAACCGTGCAATATCCTGTAACAATAAATATAACTACATTGAGCATGCAAGGGTAAAGAGTCAGGGATAGGAAACATATTGGATCATGAAAGAAGGGAGGATAGTAAGTAGTAGTCATGAAACCTTAAAGGAATTATTAATACCCTGGACAGCTTTTTTTTCCAGTAAGCGACTACGGAAAGTGTCTGCAACTGCCCTGCCTTGTTTTCAGAACAGAGATGCATTTATTGCATGTAGCTTGTTTTCATGGCAAAGCCAGATGGAAAGCATGTCGGGCTGCTACTTAGCACAACTACTTACAGGAAGCTGCATTATAGGAGAAAAGCTGTGTGAAAAGGATCAAAATGATGAAATGCCTCTGGCTTAGCGCACACCAGTAAACATTGGCAAATATATTATCGTAGTTCAATTACTGATAGGATGCTAGAGCCTATTCAAGACTTAATATTTAATTATCTTTAGACCACATCAGTTGTTAAGCTGTCAGCAGCATCTGTAGAGGGTACATAGGTGGACATCTGCTACAGACTAAGAATGCCATACACCAGCAGAGCTGTTTGCCACAAATACACACGAAGAAATTCAGGAGCTCACATTACAACCACATCTACCACATTAAACATATTTACAGCAGTGATACCGGCTTGGAGCACACTGGGGCTGGCAAGAGGCAGAAGGACAAACTGCTCTGGTTGGGGGTTCACTGGTGGGAGCAGTGAATTCCAATGCAGGGGAGATGAAAGAACATTGTTTAAATAAATCATCTGCATTGAACCACCCAGAAATCCAGCTGAATGTCTCTCTTGCATGCAAAACAGTGTTGTAAAAGATTATTCAGTTTGCAAAGTCAAGTCCAGTTAAGCTTAATTCAGCTTCTTCAAGAAGACACCACAGCTCTGTGCCTGCATAATTCTGTGAATGCATCCTTTTTTGCTACCCCAGGAATATCATGGGTTGGATAATTCTCAGAGACAGGAGGCCTAAGTACTCTGATCCCAGAGTTGCTGCTACCCCACACACCCACCACCCACACCAGTGCTGATGAACCTTGCTTGATTAAACTTATAGGCACTCCCTTGCTAACAGTCTTCCTCCAGCCCCTCTAAGTCACTCCTCACCTCAGTGCTCCTTATTTTAGCTTCCTGCATCCTCTGTCCAGCCCAAGTGTCCATCCTGAGATGCAGACCTTGCTGCTTATTTAGCCTTTGGGAGCTATACTACCTCAGAGCCCCAGCAGAAGCATGCCAGTAGTGCCGCATTGCCCACTGGAGGTCAGGATGTCTTACCAGGACCACAGAGCAGCTGTGGCCCTGGATGTATCCCTGAGCCAGGGCAGGTCCAGGAAAAGTGATGTCTTCTCACTCGTTCAGCCTCTAATGAGGCACACGCAGTTAAAGTTGAACTCAGTAACATGACTAGATTTAGCTGCATTCTCAAGAGAATAGCAACAAAGACTCATCCCCACTGACAGAACAACCCTCCAAACAAAATGTCTGGTCTGAAACACAGAGGGGTGAGAGCTTTCCAGTCAACAATTAAGAATGTAATCCTCCTGCAAGAAGAAGCTCGATTATTTCTGCTGACAAAGTCAAATTCATCCCATAGCAGCAGCCAAGCCTACTTCAGCTCGACAAAGCTCAGCTCAGCAGACGCAAACCTTAACTCAAGGAAGCACAAGCAGCTATGCCTACATCTTCCAGGCTTCCATTTCTCTGCTCTGCACAGTGGCAGCAAAGCACTGCACAGTTAAATGAATCACTTTTTAATGAACTTTGAGGAGGTAAAGGGGACAATAAATTCCTTCCTATCTAAGCCATATGTCTAAAATGAGGAATGTGAACACCTGCAGTGGATTGAAAACACCTTCTTGCACTCCAAAGCAATGCTGCACCATTGATGTTCATTTGTGAGACTGATCAGTTTTCAGCAAGCCCAGAAACAGAGACATCATTTTCCAGTGGAGTACCTCATGATCCTAGAAAATGGAACAAGCAGGGTCTGTGTTTGCATATTGTGCACTCGGTGAGTATGGAATTGCCCAGATGTCCTGTGAGCAGTGACCCTTTACAAGTCAGTGTATTCTTACTATCCTTCGGGTCATGAAGTGTGCTGGGGAGACGTCTAGCAGTTGATAATGGAAAAGGTGACTTCGCAATTTTGCAGAAAGAAACTGAAACTTTTCATTCCTCCTTCTCAAGTCTCTAGGGCCATTAGGATTTTGTACTGTAAATGAACCTTAAAGATTTGTTTAAACAACAACTGAATTTGCCTAAGTAAATTTCTTTTTAATACAAATCGTTGCTTTGTCTTTTTCTTCTGCAAGGTCATACAGCAGGGATTTAGGGTTGCTGGGTTTTTTTGCTTTTGTTTATGTTTTGTATTTCTTTTTAATATAATTACTTTTTTCTTTTTTCTTTCTTTTTGGCTGTAACTTTCCAGTGTTGGTTAAAGATGCAAATATTAAAATGCAAAGTCAAATACAAGTTATTTTCACAAGCACTAATGTAAAAAAATGTCTATTTTCCCATTTTCTAGACTAATATTTACCATCTTTGACAGCCCTATTGCTGAGCAGATTGTTGCATATTTCAGCATTATCTTTTCACATCTTGACAGATCTGCCTATTTTCCTGTGATTATTTTATCCCAAGTTGGAAGCCTAATAGTTGCTTTTTGACATGCTGAATCACAGC
Source organism: Donacobius atricapilla (assembly GCA_013397315.1). NCBI lineage: Eukaryota > Metazoa > Chordata > Aves > Passeriformes > Mimidae > Donacobius > Donacobius atricapilla. The sequence continues at coordinate 338,209 of WBMY01015398.1, read as the reverse complement.
ATTTGCGAGACAGCATGCAGACCTGTGATTTGTGGTTAGTATTTTGATGATGCCTTGTACAGCATATTTGGATTTCCAGCAGTGTTGCTTCATTTGGCCTGATCTGGTCAGAAATCCAGGCAGCAGCCCCAGTCCCCTTGGGATAATCTAGGAATTGAGGATCAGAAGGTCACTTGGGAACCACTGATGGCTGCAACAGCAGGGAGTTTGTGCTTTCTTAGTAAAGAAGGAAATGTTGTCCAGCTTAATTCTGGATATTAAGTAAATGCCAGCAGTTTCTACAGCCAATTATTTAAATATGCAGCACAGAAGCATAGGATGGACAGCCAAAAATGCACAGAGATACAGCACAATAGAAAGGGGAACACATGGTTCCATATGAGATGTGCTGTTGTAAATGCAAGCAAAGGACATAAAGCAAATTGCTTTAATAGCAGCTGCCCTCTCAAGGAAGTGCATCAGAGACAATTTAGCCACCCAAATCCAGAGCACAAAGCATTCTGCACATTGCTCCTTCAGTCACTGCAGCTTTGTGTATCTTCAGATTATAACTGGCAATTCTACTAATTATTTCCAGCTAGGTTCCTAGGATTATTACAGAATGGATTTTGCACCCAGTGAAGCACACTAGAAGCTTTTTTAATTTTATTTTCCTTGCATATGCAGAGGATGTAAGACTGGAAAGGATCTCCTGGGTCATCAAACACAATTCCCAGCTATCACGGGCAACCACATAATACAAACATTTCATAAAAGTTCCACCTTAGAAGTAATTTGGTTTCTTGTCCCCACTACTCTGAATGGAAAGTTGTTCCAGCCCCTCCCCACTCTAGTGTTTAGCGACCTTATCATTACCAAATTAAATTACTTTTAAGGAAGTTTACTTCAGTTCTGGTGCCAATGCAGCCCATTAATTCAAACAACATTTCTATCTTCCATTTGGTCCATTTATAGAGAGCAACACTTCCTTAAGTCCTGGGTGACATTAGAGCACCCATCCTGAGGCTCTTTTAAGGTAAGACATCCTGATCTATTGGTGTTTTGTCAGCCATACCAATTTACATCAATCGAGAGGGTGTGGAAAGAAACGCAAATTACCACATCTAATGGGTATCTCCCAGCATGCAAGTGAGCTCTGTGGAGTCAGCCAAAGCCTGCAGATGCCTCAAAGAGTGAATGGAAACTGTTTATCACTACGAGATGTTAAGTAGAAAGCACATTTCTCCAGATCCCTCATCGTGCCAGCAACTTTACAAGATGGCACCAGAGTTCCACTGACATCAGACCTTTAAGTTTCATGTTGAAACTCTAATTAGGGTAACAACAATGACATTATATTTTGTGTTTTGAGAACATCAGGGCATAATTCACATTAAAAAAATAAATATCAAAATCTTTACTGAAAATACATTCAGTATAGGTTATTTAACCCTAATCCTCTGTATTGTAGCACACATGATGACTTGTACCTATCTATATAAACACATGTACACAAATTAACACTTTCTGCCAATTTTACCAATGCATGGTTACATAAATATATAGATAAGTGCAATAAGCAAAAGCAGGCTCTGCTGGGAAGGAGGAACAAAAATGCATAGTTCCCTATTGCTACTTATCTCTAGCTTTGCCCTGGTGAGATCCATTTCTGGCATTTTTTATCAGCATATCTGTATATAATATAGATGTTGCAAATGATGTAGATATTTCAGATATTATACAGCAGTTGCTTCTCAAAATACTTGATGGGGATTGGGAAGTAGGTCTAAAATTTATGTCTTAAAATACGTGTCTTAAAATTGTGTCTTAAAAAGTGTAGATGATTTCTTGATACTTAAGAGCAAGTAGAAAATTTCATAGCAAAGTCCTGTAAACCTTCAGGAGAGGGAAAATACATTTACAACAAGACTGACAGACCTATTTATTACTCAGAAAATAATGATTGTTTTAGAAGAGAATTTTGGGATATTCCCTATAACTAAATTAGAACATAAGAGATTCTGGTTACAAATACTGTCAAGTGACATGAACTGTAATATCATTTCAGCAACAAGGTCTGAAAACTAGAAGAAAAAGATGCATAACTCAAAAGGAATTTTGGTCAATAAGGTAGAAGTGAAACGTGTTACTGAATATGAGATCTGTCAGACAGAGAGAATAAGCCACTTCAATAAACCTGTTAGTGTCAGCTGATAACCAGGTAGATTTGAATCAAGATTATGGTAATTCAAAAAGCAGACAGTTGGAAAAGGAAAGCAAGTTTGAATTACCAGAAGATAAACATGCATAGAGTGTGTTTTATGGAGAAGAGTCGGAATTTGCTGTGAAATAGTGTGTTGTGAGCTCTATAGATTTCTTAATAAAAGTGCATTAACAATAGTATCAGAAATGAAAGAAAAGCACTCATAAAAACCTGGTAGGTTTGAACTGGGCCCAGGCACCGTGGTAAGATGAGTTCTCTTTATATAAAGATAAGACAATGCTATCAGAAAATGGATCCAAATAACAAAATTAAAAAGAGAGAAAAGAATCGCTGATGGGAGAGATTATCTCTGACTTTGGCAGACAGGCGTTTTGGTTTAGGTTTTTTTCATATAAATAAATACTTTTCCATATGTATAAAAGGCTATGGAGAACCAAGAAGGGGGAGAACATTGTCCCCCATTCCTCTCCTCAGGTGAACGCCTGGCAGTGCCTGGCAGCGGGGCTGGAAGTGGCACAGCTGCAGCTCTCCCGCTGCTCCTCTGCTCCACAGCTCAGCTGCAAATTGCCGGCTAAGAGGCACCACGCTGGAAGCTGTCACACTCCAAACAGCCCCTGGGGAGGTCAGGCTGAGTTAGAGCGCCAACCTACTGCCTCAGAGAGCTTCCCATCCGTGCATCCACAGCCAGTGGGGAGCTACTCACTTCGGAGGTATCAATTTAAATTATTTGCTCCACAATAGAATTGTCAGGTACCTTCAGGCAAATCGTTGAAGTTCAGGCTTTACGGCTTGGGTAACCAGGTACAGGAGCCCAAATCAGGTAAATCTTCATACAGGCATCAGGTAAATGTTCACAGCAAAGCCCCACACATACTGCTTCACCTTCCAGGGTGTTTCAGCCACAGAGTTACTGAATTCAATCTCAATGATTTCAAAGTGACAGAGAGTAGGTTTAGATTAGGTGTTAGGAAGAAATTCTTCCCTGTGAGGGTGGTGAGGCCCTGGCACAGGTTCCCAGAGCAGCTGTGGCTGCCCCATCCCTGGCAGTGCCCAAGGCCAGGTGGGACAGGGTCTGAGCACCCTGGGACAGTGGAAGGTGTCCCCGCCCATGGCAGGGAGGAAGGCATGAGATGACCTTTAAGGTCCCCTCCAATCAAAACTATTCTGCGATTTTATGGTTCCCTTAGGCTGAAATTATGGAAATTATCTGGGAGACCTTGTAGCACACTTGTTCTGCCTTTCCTCTAGGTGTGATCCAAAACAAAGGTATTCTGTTCAAAAGTTCAAACCTGTGACAATATGGTCCTAAGAGATATGTGAACTTTAAAAATAAAGTACCCCTTAAGTTTCGTAAGAAGTTTATCTGCATGGGTGGCAAGAGACGGGAGGTTAAGCCTCCATTAAGAGCAGATGGTAAGAGCCCTCTGTCTCTCAATATCCATTGACAAAAATGGATATTAATACTGCCTACTTCACAGAGAGGAGTGAAGTGATCCAGGATTATTACAGCTATGAGCTGCTATATAAGCATAACAAATGGCTATATATTCCACTACTTTATCATCACATACTTACAGCTGGATAAAATATTCGTCGTTACATACTTTTAGATAAATGAGTTCTAACTATAGCTTTCAGGCAAACTCACAAGTACTTTGGTTGGGTTTTCAAAAGAATGCTCACAGAGGAAAAAAATTGTTCTTATTCATGCAAATCAAAGGTATGTTGTTTTACCTGAAATTGTACCTCCTCAACAAATGGAACGTTGATATTTCCAGATTTTTGAGTGCTTTTTCATATAGATATGTACATCTTTGTGAGGAATAAATCTCATTTTTGCATCCAAATGTTTGTAGTGTATCTTAAATGTTCTAAATAAAAATCTGCTATGCTTGAGAATAGCTTGCATGTGTAAAGAAGTGTGTTCTATAGGTTGAATAACTACAGATAATAACTGAAAGCTTGTCTTTTGCTGGAAATGTAGTTGTCATCAGCAGACATCCAGTCCTTAAAAAGATCACCCAGTTTTTCCTGAGGCATCTTCAGCAGCACAAAGGGATGATATTGCCTCTGAAATCTGTACATCAGTGTTTGTGCCATTCTTCTGTCTTGTGTGTGCCTGTACTACACACCCAGCCGGGGCTGCTGGATTGCTCTGCATTCTTTTACACTGCTGGGAGAATGATACTCTGGGGAATGACACCTGTAAGTTACTGCACAACTCAAAATTACGATCTCAGTAACACATTCTTCTACAATTATGTTTAGATTGGTGCTTTAAAACTATTCATTTCATTAATTCTCTATTTGGAGCCTGAAGACGGTTGAACATCTTACTACACACAGAATGCCTGAGAGAATAGATTAGAAGGCCCCAAATGGATTTCTTCAAATAACAAAAAAGAGCAAAACCACCACCATCAGGAAACCCTTTAGAAGGTGCTTTTCCCAAACATTAGGTGTCAGACCCTAAGGATAAAAATGCAATTCATCTTTAAGGACTCCTCTTTACACATGAAGGTCCTAAACCTTTAAGTGTTCAGTCCATTCTCTCCTTAAAGGCCTCTGAAGGGAGAGGGAGACAACATTTATTAACTTCATAATGTGAAGTTAATAAATCTAGATTCCAGCAAGTAAGATTTGATGCTTCACAAAAGATGTCCTTTTCACTCTTGATGAGATCCATTTATCTAGAATAGACAAAGTAATTTAGAGGGCACAGAAAGGAAAAGTTATAACATAAAGTTATTAAGTAAAATTTAAATCACAGCTTTGATTATAAGTCTAGTCCACAGCAGCAAGTGCAGTTTTTAGAAACTTTACAAGTGCCATTTAGGCCTATCATTCTTACTTGCTGAAATACTCCTTTGAAAGAACCTCCCTTTAATCCATGTTAATCCATAAATTGCTTTCATGACCACCACTTACCTAAAACGTGACCAGAATTTTTGGGACTATGAAGATATGTATAAAGCACTAAATCTATCAATTACACATGCTTTGAAGTTGCAAAGTTCAGTCTCACTCAGAACAGTTTAATTAAAAGCAATGACTTCTTATTCTATCCTCTGCACCAAAAGAGCTTGTTTTTCGTTGCATGGATTATTCTTAACCTGGAAAGTTTGTCGGTGATTGAGGCAGTGTGTGTTCTGAGTCAGTCCTCTTGCAAGATTTGGCAAATGGGCTGCCAAAACATTACTGTGCTGCTGCTGTGTAACCCCATCCATCATTGTACAGGTAATTTCAACAATTCTGAACTTGCAAAGTCAAGCCTCAGAACCTTAACCTTGATAGAATTTCTTCGCAGAGATGTCCTAGACTAAAAGGAATGGAGGAAAACAATAAATTAATCTGAACCTGTTCTTTCCATTCCCTTTAACATTTGTTTCAGCCTTATATTTGTCTCAAAGTTTAATAAGCAGAGTTGAATGCACGGCATTCTGTAAAGCAAGCAAAGGGATATAAACTTAGAAAATCCCTGTAAATTTCCTGGGAACCCATTAACACTGGCAGCAGAGAAATCTGTGGGTTTGCCCCAGTTCTGGGGGGGCAGACACCACTAACACACACTCTTGTTCACGGCCCCCATCCTCCACAGGGCTTGCAGTGTTGTCTTCATTTCTGCTCTGCCACAGCTGAGAGCTCCAGTCACTCCAGCCTCACCAGAGTGCAATTCTCACATCACCTTCATCCTTCTCTCCTCTGTCTGCTGCCTTCCCTGATTTTCCCGAGTCCTGTGGCAGCAAGGACAGGAAGAACATCTCTGTTTTTGCTTTAAGGTTCAATCTAATCCCGCCCCCCACCCCAGGGCAGATGTGCTGGGGGAGCTCAGCTCATTCCCTGCAGCCCTGAGGCAGAGCTCGCCAGGCAGCCACAGAATCCTCAGAACATTTGTCAGCCAAGTCCAATAAGCCTCGTGCTTCCTGTAGTTCTGCCAAAGCTGGGAAAACTTTCATGCAAATAGCAGCAAGAACATTTCCTGCATTCCCATCAAATTTAATCTCTTCTCATAGGAGGACACTACAGTTTATTAATGAAACATCTGCAAGTATTTTTAACCAAGACAAAAATGAATGCCATTCATTCTTTGGAACAGCTGAATCTCTCATTGAAAACTTAACATACTTTTTTTTTTTTTGGTTGTCAAACACACAGGAAAGAGGCACAGTTGGAGCAAAGTTAATTCCTTCCAAAGCTCAGATAATTTTTTATCTGAAGTCCAGAAGAAGTATTGGCCAAGATCTATTGGAACTGCGGTATTAAACAGTTCAGACACCATTCCCAGTTCTGGTTTAAAAACAAATAAACAAAACAAAACAAAACAAAAAAAAAAGCAGGAGGGGAGTTTTTACCTAGTAGAATAAGAAGAAACTTTCTGTGTCAAATTAGGACTATGTACTAGAGTAGAACTTTATCACTACAGTAATGAGTAAAGAAAATTATATATATAAACTCCACTATCATTAAAGATTTAAGATTATTGCAATAATTTTCTGCTTCTCTTTTGCTTTATTGAGCTTAGTCAAACTGATATATTGCTGTGTACTTCATTCATTCCTCCTGATGGATGATATGAAGTATGTAGACAATGCTGATGTCCAACTAAAAAGAGGAATTACAGAAAAGAGAAGATAAGCAGTTGTAGATGATGAAGTGCTGATTAATAGATTACCCCCATCCCCATCAAGTCCAAACCCATATTTTAAACTGCCAACAGCATTGCAACTGAATGAACAAGTACTTCTGGAATCCAGAAAATGTTGAGGAGCTGACCTTTCTCAAAATTAATCCTTAACAGCTTCTTCCAAGATTTATTTCCTTCTCTTAGCCTCGGACAAATTCAGTAACAGCATGACCTGAGCTTTATGATTTCTGGCTGTGAATGAATAAAGTGCTTTCTGGCCTAGAGATTTGATGCTCTTGCCTTAGTTTTCCACCTAAGCTCTCGAGGCAGTCCTGCTGACTTGGGCACCACTCATTAGGTGTGGGCTCAGAAGGGAGGTGACACCACGGGGCAAATCCACAGAATGCCCTCTGTTTTATCAGCAGTGCCAGCAGACCCCCGGGCCAGGGGACAGCACACAGTTCTCTGCAGCCCAGACCCAGGGTGGCCCAAAGAGACCCTCCCTGAGCCACAGGCCATGGGGACTCCAAAAAACCAGACTTGTGACCAGGAGGGACCCAGAGCCGCCTCCCACAAGCCAAAGTTGCCTCTGCTCCAGCCTGGTTTCAAATACCCACATGGGACATGGCTGGGGACACTCTCACTCCTAATTATGACGAGGCCAAGCAGGACTGGCATTTTAATCACAAGGGATCTTGAACACTCACAAGCGCTAAACACCTGAGAATAAAAAGCCTGTGAGCATGAGCAGGGATAAATTAATATTCCCAATTTGCTAGCTCCAACATTTTCAAGTGAAAACTAATTTTCCCCATAGAGAGTATACGACAAGAACATTTATTTGTGCTAATTTACCAGACATTTATTTTGGCACCATTAAAGCCACAAAGTCAAGTTTCCACTCTAAGCTATATGCAAAGAGTTTTTGTCATAAAAAAATATGCTATTTAATCAACACACACACGCACACACAAGCTGTTAAGGGTAACAAATCCTAATTTGCTGCAAAAAATGTGTGAGTTTTACAGCACACGATTTTCCCCACAGTCTCACTCAAGATCAACAGGTTGGTTTTGAGAACAAGGATGCCACAGTGATGCTCAGGTGCACAAGCCCTGCTACACAAACACGCACACACTCCTTAGCAGGAGGAGCAGGTGCTCTCTGATGCTGGAAATGTCCTCATTACAGCAAGGTATTAAAGAAGAATCGCCTGATCCCCATTCCATTTAAAGATTTTTGGTGTTAAATTTCAAGAGAATAAATTTTGTTTCCAAATATGGCTAATTATATCAACTGTAGATGACATGAAAATGTGTTTATTAAAAGTACTACTGAGAATTATTCTGGTTTCCGCAAGACAATGTGAGAACTTTTGAAGCTCTGTCTTTCTGAAAATGTCAAGATATTTCAACATTATAGGGTAAGAGTCATAAAATATTAGTTTTTAATTGCAATTGTTTTGAAATAGTTGTCTGAAAACCTTAAGTCAACATTTAGCCTACAGAAAATATTTAGGACAGATTATAATCAAATTTATATATGTATAAGATCCTCCTTTTTTAATATAATACTGCCAAAAATGCCATTTATGAGGACTGCTTGTACTATAAAGTGAAAAGCGGCATACAAAATACTTCTCATGAAAATTTACTTGCTCAAATGCAAACAAAAGAACCTCAAATCTAACCCATATCAGCTTTAGAAATGCAGCACTGGAAACAGAACCTCAAAAATTAAAGAAGGTCTGAATTTTATCAAATGCCTTGAAAAGACAACTTCACTTCAAAAAGGCAAAATTCCCTCCTGAAGCTCAGACTCCATGCTCAAACATTAAGAATTTCAGCTAAATTTGGTTTTGAGTGGGCAAATTAAACCCATATGAAAAACACTTCACTCAAATTGTATGCTCATGTCTACAATACATTACAACCATGTCCAGAAGCATCTAAAACCCTACATTAAAGCTAATGCTATTCCTTGAGGCTCTGGGTAGAGGATAAATTGCTCTAATGTAAAACCCTGTGTGCCAGAGTCTGCTGGTCAGCGCCTGTGTGTTCTGTGAGGCATTTAGGGCAGACTGACAGTGACCAGACTGGTTCATTAATTAATGCTAATGAGGAATGGTTTCTATTCTCTTTGCATTTTAAACTGGATTTCAAATCAGCTGAATACTCTAACCGAGTAATGCACAGAGCTGTAGAGGCTCATCTAGAGGCTGCTCCCAGCACACCACAGCCCTTTCTCCGACACAGGCATACTAATCTCAAATTATAGCATCGTGCTTCCCAGTCTTCCCATGCTTCCCAATCCCCATCTCTACCCCTGTAGGACTCCTCTTCCCTTGCAGAAGTCCACAAAGCATAGCAAAAGCAAGTTCAGGAGGCAAATAGGATGCAGTTCCACACAGCATGAATAGCCAAACATGGAACAAGCCAATGCATCATGCTGGAACTTTTTGTAGGCAGTCATATAATCATAGAATGGTTTGGATTCGAAGGGACCTTAAAGATCATTTATTTCCAATCCCTCTCTCGTGGGCAGGGACACCTGCCATTAGATCAGGCTACTCCGAGCTCTCTCCAGCCTGGCCTTAAACACTCCCAAGGATGGGGCAGCCACAGCTTCTCTGGGACTCCTGTGCCAGGGCCTCCCCACCCTCACAGTTGAGAATTTCTTCCTCACCTCTAACCTAAACCTACTCTCTTTCAGTTTGAAGCCATTCCCCCACCTTGTCCAATCATTACTTGCTCCTGTAAATACTCTCCCAGAAAATAGTCTCACAGGTTATACTGCCACTAAAGGAACTGTACCTTGTACATGAAAATATTTACAGACACCTTCACATAAACCACTCCCTCTCTACCCAGCTTGTTTGCACATTGCTGGCAAGGCACAGCCTGCAGCTTGAGTCCAGAATGGAGGGATCCGTTTGTAGGAGGAGGTGGTGGTAATCAAACAAGAAATATTTTGGTTTGACTCTCTCAGAAAACTTAATGAAGTCCATTATCTGATTTCCCAAGTGCTCAGCCTTTAGCTGGCAAACTTTTACATTACATTGGTAAGCCTTTCTTAACAGAAACATGTCTTCATTAGACTCAGAGTACTCCAGAGTAAGTTTGGAATGCTTTACATATAGGGAAATTCTGTTGTAAGATGATAAACTGTAGTTATACCACAGCATTCCTCAAGAAAGTGCAGCTGGTTTTTTTCAGTCTGGAGCCAGAAATTTAAAAAAGTTGTTTCACTTAAAGGAATTAGTGATAGAATTATGTATTTCCTCAGGCACACAGAAACCCTATTCCTTGGGCATTGTTGGGGGTCAAAGAATAAGAGACTGAGTCCTAATTCTCACCAGTGGATTCTCCTTCCTTCCAAGTTTCAATATTCTGAAGTCACGAGAGTCACATGGAAATCAGCTATCAGGGGAAACCTTGCCAGAATTTGTCTCCTTTTTTGCTTCATTTATCGTCAAATAAGGATTCTTTTCCTTTTTCATTCTAGTACATGGTATAGCCTGATAAAAGCTATTAACACAAAGTCTTAGAAATAGGAATTAGAATTAGACTGATAATTAGCAAAGTAAAGATTAATTTTAATGTCATTTCAGTAGCTCCTGAAGTATTTTAGCACTTTAATCATGGTGATGATATTTGAGTTTACTGAGAATTTTGAGATAGTAGAGAAGTGATTAAGCAGATGCCCATGGTGTTAAAATTGACATTTTTTAAAAGGAAGTGTTCAGATGCAGTGCTGCGGATTTACTTGGGCGAGCTCAGTGAGCACCCTCCTTGCACTGGAGAGTCAGAGATATCTTTTTCCCTTGCTATCACTGACTGCAGTGAATCTCAGATAAGCAAGGGAGCATCAGCTGTTCCCGTGGAAGCCCAGCCGGCATCACCACCGTGCATCTCACAGATCGTGGGGTTTGTGTTTTTACAGGAGGCAAATGAGTGCCCACAGCAGCTCCTTTGCTTTGCACACTGAGCAATCTCCACAGGGCAGGAGCTGAGCTCTCTCCTCTGCCCCCAGCCATTGAACATAAAAGGAAGACAATCCGGATTTGCATTGGTATCTGATTGTCTCCTACACGAACCTTGAGAGGATGGCAGTCACAGCACTGCAGGAGCCTTCTGTCCTTCCCGCTTTGGTTCTCCTCACTCTATCTCACAAAGCAGCCTGGAAGTTGGTGCCTGAACATCAGCTGCCCGAGTCCCCTCCAGCTGGTTCTGAAATGGGGTCTATCGATCTTTTCATACACATTTCTTACAACAAACCTTTCAGCAGCAAAAGTAAAATAAATGGTATCTATAACAGCAAACATTCACAGAGGTCTGAAGCAACCCCAGAACATTTATTTCTGGAGATGCACTTTAAATGTAAGGAACAAATGAAAAACTTTTGCCTGACATTAATTGCCATTTTATGTCAATAAAAGTTCTCACAGTACATTTCTCTATAAAAACGGTAAATATAGTTCAAAATTGCTGTAATTACACAAAACCCACCATTATATCTGCTCTCTGAAGAGACCCTGGGACAGAATTAATACCTGAGAACAAACCTTATTCTGTGTCTGTAGTGGCATTGCTGCCTGCAGAGCACTGGCTCCTGCCCCACCGCTTCAGCTGGGATGAGGATGGAGGGGAGGGCAAGGATGTGCAGACAGGATGGCACAGGGTTATTTGTCTACAGTTGGAAAGCAGGGCTGTTCTAGGCATGGAAACTGTGGTTCTCTCTGCTGCGCTATATTAACCTGGCCCGCTGTTCTAGTCCTCTGCAGAAAGCAATCTCACCGTGCAGTCCTGATTCTGACCTGTAGATCAACCAAACATGTACAGCATGGCAGGAAAATTGGCCAGATCTCCATAAATCTTATTTCTACCTCCCAAAGCAAGGATTTATACTGTATTCTCACTTCCTTTACATCTACCATCAACATTCACCTTCAACAGTCAATGCCGTTCTTGTCTCTCACATCTGTACAGGTTTTCTCAGGAACAGGTATCACTGAGCAGGAAAGGTACAGGGGGACACGCAGAAAGAGATTAATTAGTGGAATTTCTCAGAAAAAGACTGAGGAGAAGACACAAATCTCATGGAGAATGGCCATCAAAACAAGGCAATAGGTTTAAATATATATGCATACACAAATAATGAAAACATATTCATCCAAAGTGTTGGACTTACTAATACAATTAACAGAATTGCTCAGGATTACTTTTGAATTTTTACATTGTTTTGTTTTAAACTGAAAAACCATAAGCAAAGTCCTGTAAAAATAAGTACAGCCCTGCAAAGCAATTTGATAGATACACTAATGTTTCATTATATTGCACTAGTACAACTTTAACAGTTTTTAAATGCAAAAAAAAAAAAAGGCAAAAAATTATTTATTTCACAGTAACCATATACTGCTGAAACCATCAGGGCTTCTTTACTGAAGAATCAAATCAGGTAGATTTGAACAAATAATTTGCATGTTACTAAATATATTTATGAAAAGTAAAAAATTGACTGCTTTACCTTTTTGCTTTAATGAGCAAGCATTTTCAAAATAAACCTAAGTTTGTAATCAGCTTTAGAAAAAAGTTATGTAACCAGTGGCTAACAGTCATGGGGAGAACTCTACAACTGAGATTCTCATCTCCTGGGGGAATTGCATGCTGGTCCCATCCTCAGCAGAAACAAATTGAGGTCCCAGATTGACCATCGTGCCTGGCAGCTGAAAACAAACTGCTACTGGAAAAGAGCAGTAATAATCCAATAGTGACTTTTTTGTTCAGAAATCCCAATAACCAGAAAAACTCCCTGAAATGATCAATTCCATTAAAAGCTTTAATGAGATTATCAAATTTAATTACTCTTCTGTGCTGCATTAATTTATAAAGGGTGGGTCCTCAATCTGAACATTTAATAGTTTCCAGAAATAGCAAATCCCATTTGAAAAGAAGCAGAATGATTTTTTTTTCCTTTTTTTTTAATTTTTTTTTTAATTGAAATAATCTAGCACCACTTCAAGCCCTTTGGGCAAGATTTCTAGGAGTACTCTAGTGCCTAGGAGGTGGATATTTCTTAGGTGTCTATTTTAATTGTCATATGCTCAAAGGCCTTTTAAATGTTCACTCTCTGTATGTTAACACATAAAAAGATTGAACAAGGTTACATTTATGCTGTTTCCGTTTTGTAAATGTGATTTTACAAATTATACCACTAGAAAAGATAAGTGGAAGTAATTTTTAATACACAGCAAGATGCATTTCTAACTAGATTAAGCAGCTGTTAACATTATTTTTCTGCGCAGCAAGAGCAAATGTGTACAATAACCAGACCTTAAAGGAAGAGGCAATCACATTTGGTGCACATTGTATACATTTGATTTCATTCCCCAATAGCATTCAGAAGGAAATAAAAAAGAATTAGATAAGGAAATTAATTTGCAGCAGTACTTCAGACAAGCACATTTGCAAAGGCATAAGAACGTTACAGGCGTTAGGAAGGAGTCTTTGAGAAGCAAGAACAAAAGGATTACACTCAACTCCAACATTCAGTTCCACTGCCAACTTTTTCCCATGTAAAAATGTCAAGTTGTTACTCAAAAAAATAAAATTCAACAACCGCCCCCCCCAGATACATGTGCTAGGGAAAAGGAAGGTGAGCATTTACACAAGTTGGAAATCTGCTAATGAAACAGGAAACTACATACTGCTTGGGACTTTTCTCACACCTTCTGTGCTTAATTTTCCAACAAAAGCATAATTTTGCTGAAATGCTGAGCGTTAAAGCAAAAGGAAGCTCTTCCAGGATATGCGCAACAAGGACAGCAACAAAACAACAGCCAAAGTAAGGCTGAGATAGAACAAAAAGTGTGAACAACACATTGAGGAAGCTACTAAAGAGCAGCTACATCCTGTAGGGCTCAATCCCAACTAGGATGATTCTACCAAATTAAAGGCAATAAAAACCTCATAATACAGAAATTCAGGCAAGATTTGATGGTAGTGAAATACATTCAATTTTGTCAACACATGGAACCCCCTCGAAGAATAAGGAATAAGCCTGTTTCTATAAATTTTCTTTATATTTGCTCTCTGTACACTAACAGGTTTATAATTCTCTATGTGGCTAAAATAATTGATAGACAGGAATTCGACAAAGTGAATTCTATACTAGACTTCTATACCAATTCTATACCAGACTGTATTCACTGTCATGTCCCACAGGGCAAGGCAGGGCAGGGACAAGGCATCCCCCAGGCCTGCCCTGAGGGGCACAGGGAGCCTTCCAGACAGAATTTCTCCACTACAGGATCTTGGGCAACTGAAACTCCCTTAACACCTTCCAAAAACCACCTGAAGCCAACAGATGGCTTGGTCATGAAACTATGTATGGAAATCACAGATTGGAGCTTTCACCTGGCCAAAATGGTTTTTCTCCAAAATGTGTACTGGAAAGCCACTTGCACAGTGGTAATTTCAGAAATTTAACTATAAACAATTACTAAGAGTTTCAAATACAACACCTAATTAGGACAATATCAGAGTTATGTTCCTGCACAATAGGATTCAGCCAGCCTGCTGGAAAATTGTTATTTCTGTTTGAGTATAACAGTTAATTATAGAGCTAAACTTAATCAAAGTGTTTTGTTTGTAGTACAAGGATCTCTGCATTTGTACAGGTCCAAGTTTCCTTGCCACAAGCACTGCTCCTTTAACCTATTTGCCACATTCCAACCATGAACACAATAATCCAGACTCAGTCTTATAAAACAGTAAATCCTGCTGCAAGACATTAAGGTACTTCTGTCCAGCCGAAATCCTCTTACAGCAAGACACTCATTATTGCAAGGAGACAGTGCTTAGCAGAAAAAAGATCCAAGGCCTGGTGACCTTACAAAAGTACAAATGCAGAGATGAAACTTGTAGTAAGAAGGTAATGCATACTATGCTCTCCGACTTGAAGCTTTAAAAACAGTTTCTATATGGTAGTTAGGAGGAATGATTCTTTTAAAACTGGACAAGGAAAAGTCTACTCAAACCAGAAAATTCTTACGCATTCCCAAAAATCCCTGAGTGGATGATTACTTTAATTAGCTTTAAAAAACAATCACTGCAAACAGAATTGTAGTAATCTTTTTGCAACCAAGATCTGTCTAAAGTTATTTTAATTTTAGCAAAAAAACCCAATTTCTAAAAGAATCCCCCATCTAGTTTGTTGCCATCCACACCCTGCAGTCTGCATAGCCCAAGGTCCACCCTCCCTCCCCAGCCCTCACCATTGTGTGAGCAGTCGAACACTGAGGGCTCATTATTTTGAAGTCTTCATTACTTTTCAAACCTATGCCATCAAATCCAGGCTCCAAAATATTACAAAACATAAATAATCAAAGCTAAATATCATCTGTCAACATTACAACCGTGGCATGAGGCTCACTTACTGGAGAATGGAAAAGTTTAGGCCACTTTTGCACCTCCATGACCATGAACCAGCACACTGCAACAAGGACCATGCTGGACCTTGGCGTGAGAGGAGAGTAAGAAACAAGAGCAGGAGTGGACTGGGTGTGCCAGTCCTCCCAGAGTCCCCCCAGTCAGTTCTTACTGGAACCAGAGCCTGGCAGAATTTCCAGCAAAATCTGTCAAGACCTGCAATTTCCCCCAAGTCTTCCCCCACTTCTGGGCTCAGAGCAGCCCTCAGCTGCTGGCAGGAAACAGCAGTACTGCTGCTGTCACTTCACAGTTTGGCACAAAGTGAAAGATAATAGAGTTTACAAGAAGCTTTGTAGTCTCTCTTTCAAGATAAGATGAAAACAAACAAGACAAATGAAAACAAAAGGGTAGGAGCCCCCTGAAAATAATGAACTAATCTGTGTTTCTTTCCTTATCTCAGTATCACACTCCTACCAAAAATCAGAAGTGGTTTCCTTTGCTCACAAAAATATTTGTAGCTTTACTTCCATTCCACAGCCTCCATCTGGCAACAGCCTGGGTCAGTGTGTGGAAATGAGATCCTCTGTGCTGCTAAATATCCCTGCCTACAGAGCTCCCACTGGAGAGCTGCCAGCATGCTTAATTGCAAATGGAGAGAGCGTTGGCCAAAGGATTCCTTTATTTCCAAATGCACAGATGAGGGTCAGCTTAGGAAATTTCTTTGGGTTGTAAGAGATTAACCCTCAGCATGATTTGGAGTATCTCCTCTTTCAGCAGACTGTCCATATTCATCTCAAGTGAAACAGAGGCAGTGGAGAATCCACAGTGCTTCAGTTCAACTGCGTGAAATCAGCAACCACAGATTTGACACATCTATTTCCTTTAATTTTTCCATTCATCTGTGCCTGTAGCAATGACTTGAGTGAAACAATTCTCCACAGAGAAAATATGGGAAGCAGCACTAGAAATATCTCTCTCCTGACCAGATTCCTTCCAGGCTCTTGGGCAGGTGGCCTGGCTGCCCTGGGCTGCCTCCTCAGCAGAGCTGCTCATGAGCCAGGGGGTGAGACAGCAGCCTCTCTTTTCATCCCTTAACATGGAATTAGAGAATTCACTTTGTACACTGTAGATTTTTTTAAAATCCCCATTTAGATATTCTTCCTTTCTCCCAGCCCAGATACAAAAAATCAAAGATTATGAGCATGCTTGCTTTTGGCTACCTAGCAATAACACCTCGGCAGATTGAAAAAAAAAAGAAAAAGAAAAAAAAAGGTGCCAGGGTAGCAGTGCTGGGGCCCTTGCATACAACCCTGCAAATCAAGTCCAAATTTAGACCCACTGCTGCAAGAAAGAAGGTTTGAGATGTACCTTCCAAAATGATCCTGATGACCAGGGCAGCACCAATGACAAATGAAATTATGTTGCTCAACACAAATATAGCAAACCGTATTTTTGGCATCCCAATAATTTTTGCTAAGGAGGAAACAGTGCAAACATTAAGGAAAATGTGTATTTCATTAATTATTCAGAACTGACACTCATCAGCAATTTTATCTTTGAACAGGATACATAAAGTGATAATAAAAAAGGCTGTCATTTCTTCACTACTTCCAGCAGCCCTAGGTAAGAGTATGTCATAACACAGGATGAGAGAGAGTTTAGGAGGTCTGTTTTTCTGTATATACATGCTCTTTGTTTTTCTTAATCCATTATTTTTTACGCAATTTTAAAATTAAAACTATGAATTCATATTTATCTGCATGAAAGATCACAAACAAATTTTATGAAAATTCTTGACCAAAACCCACAGAGAATAAAGGCCTCAAATTACACAGGTAATATGGGAAAGAAAGCTATGAGTAAAACACTTGAGAACCTCACATGACAACTTCTGAATGACGCTCAGCTCTCAAAGATCTCCAGCTTTCTACTTGGAATAATTGCTGAAAGACTTTTGATTGATTGTGGGGGTTTTTTCCCTAAAAGATTTCCCTGTGTTCACAACAGAGCTGATGCAATTAAATACATTTTCATCAATTACCAAATGCTAATAGCAAAACCTGAACGTTATTACAGCAACTTGCCATCCTCAGGAAGAAGCTGTTTTCAGAAATCAATTGCAAGCTCAGGGAGGGAATCGCTGGTCAAGAAATATGAAGCAAGGATACAAGTTCAGATGTTCCAGATCCTGGGTAAGAATCCAGCCACTAAATCCATGTCATCCCATCAGTCTCAGGTCCCACAGTATATTAATCATCCAGCATTCATTATCTTTACTCCACAGTTACTAACCCCTTTGCAATATTCCTCACTTTTCATGAAATATTTTCAAATGCCCTACTTGTTGCAGTTCAAAGATCCCAACTGTTATTACTTATTACAAACCTTGTTACTTGACAGAATTCTTGCTTTTTGGATAATCACAATTCCATTACTCTCCATGGGAGAATTTTCACGTAGAAATTCGCTTCCTGACCATCACACTAAATATTTCCAAACCCAGCTGAGTTATGAGACACACAGAAAGCCTATTAAGTTATAAACATCAGCTATCAAATAAGCAATAAAATGCAGATTTTTAAAACTAAGCCGGGTTTGTGCAAAGGGCAGAAATCTGGACTGCAGGTGGAGCCCACCACCGAGCAGGGGCTGTGCACAGCCTGCAGCAGGAGTGCCGCCTCTGCTGCAGCAGTGGGCATTGCTGCCCCTGGGTGTGTTGGGAATATCCAACACAGCTCTGTGCTGTGCCATGTGCACATCTCTCATGAAAACTTCCAACAGCTCAAGGACCAAATATCAATGTTGTTTCAGAAAAATGACTGGAAGACAGTGCTTGGGTTTTTTCCATAACAACTATTCATAACAATTGCTGATCCATTTTCATCTGAAATCTAAGATCTTTCGGGATTTGAAGCTCTCTCAATAGCCCAAAGAAAGTCAGAGACTCAGAGATTGAAACGATTCACACGTTTGTTTAGCCATAATATTTTTACTCATATTTCATTGCTACTTATTTCCTGCAACTTCAGCTGAGTAAATGTATCAGAACTTAGCCCTCTCAGGAATTTCTGTTCCTCTATTTCACCATCACTAAATAAATTTTATTGTTTGCTGTTATTAAACATCCAGAAGTGAACTGTGGAGGCACAGATACTCCTCCAAGGTATTCTGTGCCATAAAAAGATATATAGTGCACAGAAAATCCTTCAAATTTAAAAAGCAGACCATAAATTAAGACTTTCATGTATCCCACCAGCAGATGCAGAGTATCACCAAGCTGCCAGACCCCTCTGAGACACACACAGCTCACAGTAATTTTATACAGAATGAAGTGAATATTTTCCATAGATTTAACTTCTGGCATATCAAGAAATTATTTTTATCCTAGGAAAAAAAGAGCATTAAAATACCTCCAAGGCTGCACAATAATAATAAAGAAATGTATCACCCTAATTTTTCTATAGATTTTACTTTATAATTGTACTGCAACATCCATATGTTTGTACAATATCTATGCTATTTTGTCAATTTTTATATCTTTAGATATTGTCTTATCTGTGTAAATAAACCAACTTTTAAATTCATTTTATACAAACCTATTCTGCAGTGTATGAATGAAACAATTTATATAAAGAATAAAATTCAGCTTGGGAAGACAAATTCTACCTTGCAAAATTTACTTCTGAATCACTTCCCCTTCACTTGATCACAGATAAGTGAATTTTAGCAGCATTTTAACAGTCTGCTGAGGTCACCAAACACAGAGAAATTCAATGGAGGAAACAGCACTTCAACTATAAACCAGCAGGCATATGGCAAATGAACCTAGTTTGAAGGGGTAAGTGTATATTTATGAATCATATGCATTCTGTGCAATTAACTTTAAAACATTTTTAATCACAGCCATCTTTAGGCTAACCTAAAATAAGAATGGAAAAAAATACAGCACAGAGGGAGTCAGCAAGAAAGGAACTTGAAGTTTATTTTATCAGCGTGATTTCTTTTTTACACAAGTAGTTAACGTCACAGTGGTTTTGTCCCTCACTGCAGCCCTTATGTTGACCATTTCCTTCTTTTATTTGATGACTTGTCCAACTACAAAGGTAACAAGGTGTGTGTGGGGGGGAGGGTATGGAAATCAACCCTGATTTACACTACAGATAATCATTAAAACATTTTTCAGTGCACAAGATAGGAGCAGCAATATTGCTTAGATGTACTGAATCTTGGGTCTACCAGACATTATAATCTCTTAATGGTCTGTGTTTGTTGTATTTAACTCGTGATTTCTTTTATGGCTACTAATAAAGTTGCACACTGTATTAATTTTGATGGAGTCAAAATGAGACATAATATACATTGGATAGCACCATAAAGAAAAGTTTTCAAATCCCTTTACCAATCTTACTGCTATTTCAAGTTGCTAAGCTGAGGAAAAATGAGGAAGATGACATAGAAGGGTGTAATTTCTGAAATTATTTTCAAGCCAACTAAAGAAAAAGAGAGAATTAGACCCCTGCAGAGATGGAGGCATGGGGATATTTTGAACATAAGCACAGGAAAAGTGCACATGGGTCTCAAAAATTTCACATTCTTCATCTTTTGGAGAGGAAAAAGAGGTAGAATTGTGTGCTATTTTAGTCCCTTGCTCTGAAATTCCAGTGCCCTTGAAATGGCTTTTATCTTACTTTATCTTGGCCCAGAAATGGAAGAGAGATGATCATTAAAAAATTATCTCCCTATTGAATGGTCAATCACATCCACAGTGCTGATTAAGGACCGCTGGCAAACATTGGGCATTTTTGGCTTGTTATTAGGCATCCTTTCATCTGTGTGTGTTGGAAACACGCTCGCTGCACTTGCACTGTTCTCTGTGCCTGGAGCATGGATAATGGACCCTGTTTCACTTTTATGCAGTGTACAGATTATTTCCTTTCCTTACATCAAACCTGATCCTACATCTCCTCCTCACACAAGAGATCCTCACTAGTATGAGCAGTGCAGGCTACTAATCATGCTTTCCTTACAAGGAATCAAATGTGGTTCATCCTGGTTACACCTGATGCAAATTTGAAGTTTAATTTGTGAATTGAACTGTTTTTCAGGCTTACATACGAAGCATTTGATATTTATTAACAAAGACGTGTAATTTATTGCACTGGTGGACTCTGGCCCTGGAAAATCCCAACCCCAATTGCCATCTTAACTGATTTGCAGCCACGGGCCTTTCCATGATGGCTGGCATAAAAATGGAAACGTGGTCCTTGTGCCACTGTCATTTCCATTGGGGAGCCCATTATCCCTCAATAACTGAGTTTGACAGCATTCTGGATGAACACCTGTATTCTATTTAGAAGAGTTTACTTCATTTTCATAACACATTAGCAGAGTCATGGATCTCTGAGCACTCTGTTGGAGGTTCCTATTGAAGCAGATTTGATTATTAAAAGGAAAAAGATGGACTTTTGAAAGCTGGGCCCCTTAAGTCTTGAGACCTGTGGCAAAGCTCAGGCTCTGATTTGGAAGGAAACATTACTGAAGCAGGTTCTGTTTCAACATATCAAAAGAACCCCTTTCTTGATCTATTTTAATCTACAACCAGGATTCACTGGCTGTGCCATTTTACTTCCATAATCATGCATTGTTAATGGAATTAAAAGGGCTCTGTACACGAAGAGAAATATTCAACAGCTAATTCTCTTATTTTTTTGAGCAACGGAAAAGAGATCGGCTTTCATGTAGCTCCTCAGTTATTTCATTGTGTCAAAATTAAACAGAATAAATAACACATCAATGCAAAAAAAAAAAAGGTGATACAGGATTTGGATCTGAGAGTATTCTAATGAGTGCAGAAAAACCAGTGCATTCCCCACTTTTTAAGATTACAGCCTTTGAACGCAGAGATTAACAAACAGAAGCAGTCTTCTCTGAGAGCACATGGACTACTGCATTTTCTCACCCTACAGGAAACCACTGCTAAACGTCTCTGGGAAATGCTTACTCACTGAGGAAAAGTGAAAAACAGAAATTAATTTTTGATCACATTTCAGTGCAAACATGGACCTTGTTTTCCCTTACACACAAACCCCTTTCTGAATCCAACTCCATGGCCTGCACTGAGTGTATTTTGCCTTCTTCTCCTTAACTCCACGCACCTGAGCTGTTAAACTGGTCATGACTCTCCTCTCTCTGTCAGCCTAACTCCAGCCCAGCAGTGCCAGCACAGCCCAGCAGGGCCAGCTCATCGTTCCACTCTGCAACTCCCAGGGCACAGCACGGAGCGCAGGTGAGGGGCTCGGGGGCAGAACCAGACCAGGAGCACACCCCACAAGTAATTCTTTAGGTTACAGAAACAGTTCATAACATTACCCAGCACATATTACAGCAAACATTAAAAATTAATACCACTAATAAATTGACTAAGAATGTTTTCCTAATACATAGCAGCAAAAGGGATTGCCAGAAGCAGATAAAACGAAGATAGGTTTAATAACCTCATTAAAATAAGCTATACAGTGCCAAACTCCTAAAGCACAGATATTTCTTTGTGACAAGAAGGAATTACTGATAATGAGTAACAAACTAAATGGAAAGGCTGACACAAGATCCTGTGTGACTGCAAAATGTAAAGCACAGCCTCCTTGTAGCTAAATGGCATCAGCAGGGTCAGTTACCCAACCTGTTCTGGTTAATCACATTTCCTGGGGCGGCAATAAGTTCTAAAGAGAATATGATGAGCACAATTTACTGCTGGTATCATGGTTTATATGCAAGCACCAAAAGAAGCTCAACAGTGATTCAGAGAATCTCAAGGAACACACAGAATTTTGAAAACGAAAACAGGCTGAAACCTGTTGGAATCCCAAAGGATATCATTACGGAACATACATTTAAATCATGAACTAATGAGTAACCGCACACCAGGTATACACTTCTTTTGTATGCAATGTTAAGATGAAATAAAACTCTTGTTGTAAAGATTGTTTTTCCCACATTACAAGGATGCGTACATAGGCCATTATTTTGTTGAAGCAGTAAAAGAAAAAGTTTTGCTCTTTCTTCTTGGACCTATTGGATTTAGAGGCACAAGAGAGACCAAGTATGTGTCTTATGTAAGAATAGACCTTCTCCAAAAAGCCCCGCTATGACCATATTAACTTGTTTCACATTTTTATTTTAACAATTCTTTATTTCAATGAATATGTATACAGGTGTACAAGTGCTGAAGAGGACAGCATTACTGTATTTGTATATGAAATATTTTTCGTCACATACAGTTTTTTTCTGGACTGCCTGAACAATGGCCAATCCTGTCTCAAATATGAAAGGAAAAATATTGTGTTAATGAACTTATTAAATTAGTAAGAAGGAAAAAAAAAAAGGAAAAAAAGGAGTTAAGTACTAGTACTGTTCAGTGCTGCTAGTATTAAAGGTCTTGCAAATCCTGCACAAGAACAGGGTCATTAGGAAACATTAATTATTTTCTATGACACAATTCTTGAAACACATCACTATTCCCTGGAGCAATCACCTCTGCTGAGGCTGCTGCTCACGGTTAAGCAATTTATTATATTGTGCTGAAACACTGCTGCTAAAACACAGCTCCATCAGCTGAACACGCGGCAGCCTGATGCACAGGGGTCCCCGCTCACCCTGCACTGAAGTTACGTGTCACCAGACAGATGAGAGGGGCTGAAGATTTAAACTCTGCATTTCATTTCCCCCCAGGATATTTAACACAACTTTGTGCAGCAAACCCCAGCATTCAGTCACTTCTGGAGGCAAAGTACAGAGGCCTCAATGTTTGGGTCAGCAGAAGAGAAGGGCCTTGAGGCCTCCCTAAACAAAATGCTGAGAACACTCCCCTGCACCCCTGGATCCCGCAGCTTTTTGCTGCCATAAGGCACGAGGAATCCCAGCTGTTTGTTCTCAGGGTTTCATTTGTTTCTAGTTTTGACACGCTGTTGGCTGACTGAGGAGCCAAGTGCTGCGCTGCGGCTTGGTGCACGTCCCCGTCAGCCTGCCTGCCGCTGTCTCTGGGCACGCCATCCCTCTCTCACAGGAGAGCTGTGGCTGCCCGCCAGGACACCCACGTCCCTGCTGTCCCTGCCAGGTACAGCTGGGTGCCACCAAAGCTGACAGCCCCGCACGCTGCCGCCTTAGCGCTGCACAGCTCCGCAGTGCCGCTGCCGTTTAGGGGCTGTCAGGATTTCTGTTATAACCACGCTTTTCCAGGGGCTGATAGCTTTGCTGTTCGAAATTGAACAAGGCTAAAGCTCAAAAACATAAATTGTCATTCCTCCAGTCTTTTAAATAAAGCCAGCTCCCAACCAAAATGACAGATTCTGTTCTAGTTTGACAATACATCTATGTCTTAAATGTTTTCTAGGTACTTTCAGGCCCTGTTTTGCCCTCTGAAAAGCAGAGAAAAATTTCCCTGTAGATGCCATGTCTGCCTCTCTGACCCACACCACTCAGAACATCTGAAGGCAGTTCAAAGATTACTTCTGCAATTTATAGGCCTACACAAACACTGCAACTTGTGATTCAGGTCAAATACACCTGAAAGTCTATTTTTATGCAGCTTGACAATATATAGAAGAACTAACTTCTCTTACATTCCCCCAAAAAAGAAAAAAAAAACCAGTGAGTTCTGCATTATGGTTTCATTTTGAAGTATTTCTTCTCCCTATCTTTAGAGAACCTTTTGGATACCTGTTCCACCTCTTTTCAGCCATATTTCTATACAGTATTCTGGGCAGATGTTTCACAAGTATTTAGGAGCTAAGGGGCCTTGATTGAGTCCTCTAACTGCTAAAAGGGCCACAGGTCCTTGTGCAGTTCCTAAAAGTAATCTCAGGTGTGCACAGGGGGATGTACACACCAGGGGAGCGCAGAGAATGTACACGACCTGCTGCAGGGATGGTTTTCCTGGGGAATAAAGAAATATTTTAAAAAACAGAATTATCAGAGCATGTCTAAAAAATTAAAGTTACAGAGGTTGCTGTATTCATAATTTTAAGTTTAGTAAGTCTCTGATAAATCTCTAAGAGTAACCAACCAAAAGAAATATTGATATGCTATTGAACCTTGCATTTTTTTTGTTTTGTTTTGTTTTTTTATGAAGTTCAGCATCCGTTTTTAATGTGAATCTGAACAAGATAAAAGTAGGTAGGTATTGCTTAGCATTTTCTCAAAGAGTCCATGAGTATTTAATAAAAGATGGTTCATGTTCTTGTTTATTGTGAAATTATTGTCATTTCAAAATAATGTTTAAAAATGCAATTTTAAGCAAACACTTAAAAATAATTTTTTTTTCTGTTATAAATGCCAATTTCAAAAGATGTTTGTAGAAAGTTGATTTAGCAAAAATGTAATTTCCTTTTAAAATAATTTTTTTGTTCTCTTTTTAAAATTTTTTTCTACATAAGTGTTACTGATCTCAAAACCACCAACACAGTTGAGAGTTCCCAAGTGTAACCCGTACTTGGAAGGATTTGCCTTTCCTAGGGACTTGAAACTTTTTATTGCGTGGCTTCTGATTAAAGTTGGGAGAAAAAACTGCATGGAGACTGGTATTTTATTATAACTGCTGTCTAATTAGATCTCTACAGTTTTATTTGCAAAATGTCATACATAAAGAAAAGGAAGGGCACTGAACAAAGTTACCAGTCGTATAAAAATTACGTAATATCAAAACACCATTGACTTAATTCAATTTGAAGCTTTATTATTTGACTCTGTTTGATACACTCCAGTATGTAATATTACTCCTAATTTTGTACATTTTATCTATAAAGAGTGCTCTGGGACTGAAGTCAAGATGCTTACACAGTGCCTATTGCAGGCTAAATGCTTTTCCCATTCCTATTTGCATAACAAGAGAAAAGAAGAAAATTTGATTTAAGGAGGTAGAAAGAAACCCAAAACTTCTGTCTCTGCATAAATATGAGAGTACAGGTTACATTCACAGAATCACAAAATGAATTAGGTTGGAAAATACCTGTAAGACCATCTAGTCCAACCTAACACCTCCTCATCAACTAAACCATGGCACTGAGTGCCACATCCAGTCTGTTTTTAAACATGTCCAGGGTTGGTGACTCCACCACCTCCCTGGGCAGGTGATTCTAGCATGCAGTCACGCTTTCAGTGAGGAATTATTTTCTAACGTTTAACCTAAACTTCTCCTGACACAGCTTAAGACTGTGTCCTCTTGTTCTGTCAGTTGTTGTCTGGGAGAAGAGACCAAACCCCCACCTGACTACAGCCACCTTTCAGGGAGTTGTGGAGAGTGACAAGGTCACCTCTGAGTTTCCTTTTCTCCAGGCTAAACAACCCCAGCTCCCTCAGCCATTCCTGAACACAAGGCTTGTGTTCCAAGTCCCTCATCAGCCTCAGTGCCTCCTC
>WBMY01015398.1:229586-312293 GCA_013397315.1 Donacobius atricapilla | reverse complement strand
CACCACCACTCTCTGGGCTCGGCCATGCAGCCAGTTCCTAACCCAGCAAAGAGAGCTCCTGTCCAAGCCGTGGGCTGCCAGCTTTTCCACGAGCGTGCTGTGGGAGACATTGACAAAGGCCTTGCTGAGTTCCTGGTAGACAACACCTTCTTTGTGAGAAAAGGAAAAAAAAAAAAATCTGAAGTCCTCATTTTCCCCATTCCTTTTTTCAGTTTTGTTTAATATAAACATTTACATAAAGATTAGGATCATGTTTAGATTTTCTTGAGTCCCTACACATCTGAAGTTACAACCTTATAGAATATGCTAATTTACACAGCAACCAGCAACCACTTAACAAACACAAATGGGATAATTATGCTGAGGATTAACGGAGCTACAAAGAAACAAAAGATCTCACTTTTGTGCAAATTGAGCAGTATTAAAACAAACAAAAAAAAAAGTCAGAGGATAAAAAGTTTAGACTGTTACACACTGAACAACACTGTATTTTCCTAAATGTTTTTGCTTTCAAAAATGCTGACTTGTCAGGATCTATAAGTGCATTTATTTCCTAAATCTAGGATAAAACTTCAGAAGTCAGAGGACTTCTCCTCTCTATCCACCCACTTCCTGATCCTGTTTATCTTCACCCTTTCCCCAAATCCAGCAATCAAAACTGTATCATCCATGACCCTACAAGAAATTCTTCACCTTCTGTACCAACAATGTGTTTACAACCTCTGCTTCAAATCAGGGGAAGTCTTCCACTAACTTACTTCTGGAAACTCTCAGTCTGGTTTTCACAAAATATAAACTGGAAAAACATGATACTTATTAAAAAAACTAATTTCTAATGACAAGTTTCAAGGATCCTAGTAACTGATAAACCAAACAAAATTTTGTGGCACTTCTTGGAAGAGGCAAAACTGCTGTAACAGCTTTGGTTCTGAGTCCAGATCAAGGATGCAATTGGAAATACCACTTTAGGCTCTGGTTTAGGTATCTTCTGGTTTCAGTGACAGGAACTTAAACATGACAGATTCTGAGTCCCCAGGTAATTAATTCTAATCAGCCACCTGCCTCCTCTGTCTGTTGACATCCCATATACAGAAGTGGTTATTGAAAGAGTCACTCAAGGAAACAAAGTTATCCTCAGAGTGTATCCAGCCACCCACCTGGCTCACGCAGAGCTCTCAGGGCTGAAACTGAGATCGAAGGAAAAAAAATACTAATTTCCATATTAGTATTATGAGAGTCACATGCCTACAACTTGTCAGTGCACTGTTTAAAATCAAAAGTCATAAAAGCTGGCATACTGATGGGGTTTTCCTGTGGTTTTGTTACTTGAGATATAATGAATTTTATTATGTCTAAGAAGCAGGTCTCTCCAAGGGAGATGGCATCCACTGTACAGCACTGCTCTTCAAAAACCCTGGGCCATTCCCATGCAAGAAGGGATTTTCCAGAATGTACAAACAGAAACCTGCCACTCGATGTTCCCTGCAGCAGACACTGCCAGTTTCTCATGCTGACTCTCCAGTGCTGAGCTCTCATTCCAATCCCCCCCAGCAGGAGCAGCACCCAGGTAATAACACAATGGGAGCTGGAGGAGCAAAACTGGCCCTGTTGTGTTGCTAGTTGGTAAAGAGCAGTTTCCCCTAGGAGGCAGTTTTCTTTAGTTCAGTGACCTACATAAAAAAAAAAAAAAAAGAAAAAGAAAAAAAATACAGAACTGAGTTGAAAAAGCATCTCCAGGTCTGCCTTTTTCTCTTTTCTGAAAATGAAAAGAAATGCCAGGATAGGTAACTTCAAATGAAAAGGAAAGCAGACTGCAAAACATAAACTCACACTAAATGTTCTCCTGCTGCTGTGTCTCCTCTGTCAAAAATATTCCATTCAATCAACATTATACTTCTAGCATAAACATAAATCAATGCTAAGACATTTTGGCTTTGTTATCAGACATGCTGTTTTAATAAGCAATACATATATACAACTAATTGTAAGTTTCCAACGTTTTTTCAGGTTTGCCATTTCTAGCCCTCCAAAAGCCTGTTTGCTGCAGTTTATGGAGTACAGGGAGTCTGAGCAGCTCTTGGGCTAACAGAAGACATTGAAAGACAGGGAAAAGAAAATCTAAAATGATATGCACACAGGCAGAATTAGTGTCCCCCTCTTACAGAAAGCAGAAAAGATAGAGAGGCAGCACATAAGAAAACCTCTATGAAAAGTCGTTTGGCACTTTGCTTCCATCTAGGAACTAGATTGGCAATAAGTTACTTATGTTTCAACACCAGGCAGCAGCAGCTTGAGCCTGGAGATGCAGAGTTTTTAGAATCCACTCCAGCTGCTGACAAGTCAGGCAGTGAAATCGGATTACTTCCAGTCATGGAGATACCCCTGCTGCTGCACACACACACCTGGCCCCAGTCCTGGGGACAGGAGCTGCTGCCTGTACACAGCACCATTTGTGTGACAACATCCCTGAGGGACTTGCCAGAATGGAGTGAAGTGTGGGGAGAGACACAAACAGCTTCAGTTTTCTCTGAGAGAGAAACATTCAAATATAGGAAATCAATGAAGAAACAAAACATCAGAGCAAAAAAAAAACCAGGAAAGGCAGAGCAGGTCTGTCAGTTCACTGGTCACTGCTGTGCCATGGTTATCAACTCTGGAATGACACCCGAGGGTTTGTGCAGTTAATGAAAGAGAAGGGGAATAAAGGAGTTGAAGTCTTCATTTAGATTTTAAGCACTCTTTGACTTCATAAAGGAGCTCTGGAGAATGGGCTTCTACTTCTATACCTGTTCCTACAGTAGCTCCCAATCTCACGCCCTCCTCATTCCAAATTCAACTAGCACATTTCCTCTTCATTTACTATAGGCTACTGCTGAACCAAACATGGTTCCTGATCTCTACTATCTTACTTATACTCCCCAAATTCCTGGGCTCCCAAGCTCCTCACCAGCTGCCTGACATACCAGCCTGTGACACAAGCAATTTTCCAGACCCCTCACATCTCCACTATGTCTAACTTCTATAACATCACCTCTGAGAGAGTCTCTCTCTCCCTTTTTTATTAGCAAAATGTTTATGATACTCTCATTACATATCTCAAATATGCAGCATCCTATTAGGAGGGAAACATAACATGACAATTGTTAATGTGGGATTTGAAAAAAAAGAGGCCCTTAGAACATTTCCTCTATCACTAACTGACTTGTTGTCATTAGCATCCTTGTCCTGTTCTTCCCCACCATTCTTTTCTTCCCCTGCTTTCCCCTGAAGCACAGCCCTGCATCACCTCAGGCTCTGGAGCTGACCCTATAAGTGTCTGTAATGTCACACAGAACGGCCCTAAGTGCTCTTCTGGGGCCAGGCACTGCCTCTGCAACATGGGAGGCTCAGAGGCTGCATCATCCTTGCAGGGCTGCAGCTCTGTCCTGTAGAGGCAAATAGAAAGGAAGAAAGAGAAATTAAGCGAGGAAGATGTGAAAGGAAAAAAATCCCAAAGGCTGCAGCCTCATGGCATTTGGTTTGGATCTTGAAATTAGCAAGATCCTTTGGAAGCTTTGGGCAAATGGCTATTTCCAGGTACTACAAATGACGGATAATGTTATGCTGTGTTTGCATTGGGTTTAGTGGATAATTTGACAAGTTTATTGCTTCTGTGGTGAAAGAGACCAAAATATTATGGAACTTCCCATCCAAGATATTTCATCATAAACCAAAGCAACTAAAACTGCAAAGCAAGGGAAGACAACACAGCTACTGCTAAGCTTCAAGATAAAAGATGAAAACTGTTATAGTTACCAATTAACATTTAGATTGCCTGTACAAAGGGATGCCATAAATTCCCACACCTCAGGTACAATAATTCCTTTTAATATCTCACTGTATCACTGCCAAAAGACTGTCTCTCTGCTGCGTACTATTTCAAGGCACAGTAGTGCACTTTTTGGTTTCCAATAGGTATTGATGCATGTAAATGACATCAGTCAACACATTTCCTTGTAATCCAGCTAATCCACACTTTGCTTCTTCCCCACAGAGCCTCTCCCAGAAGAAGCTGAGACAGCTGAAGTTCTGAAGAGCATAACTCCAAAGAAAAGGCACCAATGTAATGGCACTGAGTAAATTCAATGTTGTTAATGGAAAGAGATAATTTCCCACAATTCTATCCTACGTTCTGCATAATACTCCCATAAATTTCGGCAGCAGCCTGTACTGAAAGCAGGATATGGCTTTGCCTAGACACTGTGTTGTGAGCTCACTAAACCTGTGAGGGAATATCTGAAAAGCTTTTCCACTGGGTTATTTGGGTCTCTGTCAGGTACTCAGAATTGTAACTAAAGCGCTACTCTTAGTAATTTTTAGTTACAGTATAAAATAATTGGACGTCCATGTCATGGAATTTCTTGTTGGAAGCTTTATCATAAAATCCTGCAGTGTGGTCTGAAAGATAACTAATCTGAAAAAGGGTTATCTCATTAACCAAAAGCACACTACATTTTACCTCTTGATTTTGCACAATTTTGCGTTTGACACAAATACAGAAAATTTTATTGTTAAATATAAAACAAAACAAAAATTTATAAAAAATTCCAAACAAACAGAAATCCAAGCAAAGAAAAACACCACCACAAACATAATTTTAATGAATTTCAAATGAGTAACCAATTAATCCCTTTGCACTCACAGTCAGAATTTTCACAACACAAGTAACTCAAGGGGTCAGGAACATTGCTCTCACTGTTTTCAGTTACCTGTACATGTGATGCTCAACAAAAAAAAGGAGGCAGACAGCTCCTCAGAGTTACCTTTCTGGAAGAAGAATAAAAAGATGGGACCCAACCAGAAAAAAAATATCCAGATGAGAGCAATAAGACGAGCAGACTGAAAATGTGAGTCACAAGGAAAAAGCAGGAGAGCTGAACACAGAGAGGAGTAGAGGAGATGAGTCTTATGCTTCAAACACATAAAGGATTGCTGCAGAAAGGAAGGGAAGATGACTGTTTTCCACAGCCACTTCTGTGAGGAGTAAATGAATCCAGTTCTGCATAAGGGAGCTGCAGGGACTGTGGGGCAGTGAAAGGTGGGCTGGGAGCTTTCAGACTCAGGAGGTTTTAGGAAGCCATTGGGTAAGTACCTGTTAAAGACGACACCAGGTCACTGCTCCTGACTTCAGGCAAGATAAGTGCTTTAGGCCTCTTCCAGCCTTGTATTACATGATTTCTGGGAAATTATGTCAGGAAACAATTCATCCCTCCGCTGAACCCAGGCTTGTAGGTGCAATTTGCTCCAGATTTTTGTCTTAAGCTGCATTTCTCTG
The DNA here is from genome assembly GCA_013397315.1 of Donacobius atricapilla. NCBI lineage: Eukaryota > Metazoa > Chordata > Aves > Passeriformes > Mimidae > Donacobius > Donacobius atricapilla. The sequence continues at coordinate 306,979 of WBMY01015398.1, read as the reverse complement.
TACAGTTGCCTGTTGCCAGAGAAGCTTAGATGAGCCTACTCAGACCTGACAAAGCAGATATCTGATGCAGGAAGCTCTGATACCAAATATGATGAGAGTTTAATCAGGAAGTCTGCCTAAGTTTCTACAGCAATTAAACCCTACATGAATTCATCTTCAGTGAAATAACCCAGTTGCTCATAGAAACTTCAATAGGTTTTTTAAGGATGCCTCTTAGGCAACTAAAGAGAAAAAGTTTAAAACTGGAAAGTGTGAAAAAACAAAACTGAAAAGACCTTAAGCACTGATCCTACACATTTCATTTTGGAATGGGTCTCTGCTACTGAGGAGCCCACAAGAACAAAACAAATAAACAAAATAAGAACCTAATGGTATATCTGTACTAGCAACTCAAAGAGATCAAGTCTCAGAGATTTTTGTGGTCTTTGGAACATGTCAGGTACTTCGCATGTAGATTTATATGTTTGTCTGCATGCAAATTGATAAAATATAATCCAAGAACCAAATTCAAAACAATAAAATTCTGACTGTTGCCCAGATCACAGTATCTTGGTAAGACAGGAATCTAGCAAAATCATGTTACCTGTAAGTAGCTGGAAAAGTCTGTGATATTCTTGCACATTCAGTTTTCCAGAGCTGTAAGATAATGTTGATGCAAGCAGAGAATTTAACAGACACCATCACCAAGGGAGGCTGACCAGGACAGGGTACAACTGAGTGTTTGTTGGTTTCTTGTTTGTTCATTTGTTCTGTTTGGGTTTTCCATTACAGCATTCACAGATAAGGAGGTTGATTTGTTTGTGGCCTCCTCGATTTTCTGTGTAAGAGCTACTAAGGACACTCTGATATCTGCCCCTCAACAAGAACCTTCTGTCATACAGCGTTGAACACTCTGTGAAGAGTAGACCCACAAAGTGCAACAAAAAGCAGAGTTCAGAAGACTCAGAAATAAAAACTAATACTGGCAGTTGCCAATAGTCACAGAAATAGTGACAATATTTGCCAATAGGTAAGGGGAACATGCAATTACAGTTTCCAGGATGTTGAGGAAGTTGAGCACTTCCTTGGAGAGTTCTTAGAATGTTCTAATTTTTTGCTTAAAAATCATTTGCCTAAAGGATAAGCAAAACTCAACTGTTTCCATATCAATGACTGGATTAAAATCAAGAATAAAATAATTTATCAGCTATGGCTGCATAACTATTTCCTGATATTGGTCAGGAATTACTGACTTTATCAACTTTGCTGGGCTTTCTCTTGTTGATGACAGCTTAATCAAAATCTGACAAGACATTTGGGCTAGCTTTACTTCCAGTGCAGAGCTTTGTTTTCTGAAACATTTGTTCCATTTTTGGCAATAATTAGAGTAGGTTTTACAGCAGATAGTTATTGTAACTAATTTGTACTTACACAACTAATTATGAATGAGAAGAATGCTGCTTGCAGTACTCTCTCACATCTGGAGAAGACCAGAAGCACAACAGCAGCTGTCTGGATGCTGCCATGAATTTGTTGCTGTTTATTCACTGAATGTCGATTCTTTTCTCTCCTGATGCCTAATGCAGCCTCATCCACCTCCCATCACCCTGCATCAGTGCTGTGCTGAATTACTGAGCAGGCAAATCACATTCACTTGACAAAGACAGCAAACAGAATAACTACTGCACGCATATGAATATCTTCATATTAATCAATACACACACATAAACTGCCTGACTACCTATTACAGAAACCTTACTTGGGGTTTTTTCATTCCTCCATAAGTTCACACGGAGTCAGTTATCTCACCTGCCTGAAAGAGCTTCGGGGCAATTTTTTTTGAGACAAAATGGTTCTCTAATTGTCCTAAGCAATAAAACCCAGCAAAAACCCTAGGACACTGTCACTGCTAAGGTGATGTTTGATATTCCTAATGCTAAAATAGAAGATGTTAATGGGCTGCAATAATTAGGCACCTTTCTGAAATATTTCTTCCAGGGTTTTTTTGTGTGTGTTTTTTGGGGTTTGTTGTTGTTTTTTTGTGTTTTTTTTTTGTTTGGGGGTTTTTTTTTTTTTTTTTTTTTTTCTCTTGGACATTTTAATTTCACTTTTAGTTCATTTCTCTTGGTAGAAGGATAGGAAGAATTGGATAAATACTTTCTCAAATCCTTGATTTAGGATAAATTTGAATTAAAAATTGACTATCCAAAGCATTTTACTAGATGCACAACTACGCCTAAAAAGGAATATGCTAGCATTGGGTTTTTTCCATGTTCAAATGTAATCAACACCACCCCCACTGACCCCACACCACATTTTGAACTTTCAGCAGAGAAAAACAAACAATAGCTCTGAACTACACAACTTTACAACAATTAAGCTGTATGAACAATATGGAATGTTTTTCTAAAGCACTTCAGAAAATGACTATTATTGAACCTGCAGTCTTTGAGGCTGTAATTCAAGTACTACAATACCAGTCACACAGCTCAGGTCAAAAAGGAACAAGTCAAGCTGGCAGAAAGCAAGTCAATGAATTCTTACATGATTTTTCAACACAGACAGATGGACAAGAATAGAAGCCACTCTACAATATAATACTTCTGTGCTATTGTTTCTGATGCAAGATCAAATCCTCTTGCTGTTAAGTAAGAATATTCTCACATATTTTAATTTATCAGGTTTTCTAACCCCCAATCTCTTTCCTGCATCCACTATATAAGGCAATAACATCAATTTAGTGCCTGTGAGAAGTGTGCAAGATAAAAAACAAAACAGCCATTAAAAAAAAGTCCCTAAACTACCCTATAAAGTGAATTGCATTGTGCAAAATCAAAAAGAGCAGGCAGAGTTGACTCCAGTGAAAGGCACTTTGGAAAAACTTTCCCTCTGTACCAACAAAGCAAATTTTTTTACTTAGATTTTAGAGTTCCACATTGCAAGGAACTTAAAAGAAACAAGATTAGCCAACCAAACAAAAGATTGGGTTGAATATTGAGGAATTGTTGTATTTTAGGGTTTTTTTTAAAGTGTGGTATGACTGCAGTATTATCTAAAGAGTAAGGCCAAGTAATGATCTTCAATTGAAATATCAGATATCAACCATTAAAAAGCTTTGCACCTTTTCCTTATTTCCACAGGAATTAAAAGCTCCAGTTGATTGAACAACAATACCTTCTGGTCATTTTTCCCACCTGTGCTTGCTTTCCCATGGAATACCCCGGCAGAAGGAGAGCAGCGGCCCCCGCTGTGGCACCCACGCTGCTCTGCCTTCCCCTCTCCATGCCCACCACCCCTGGCAGCCCTGCCCCAGCCCCTCACAGCTTCCACCCAGCTGTCTGCCCTGTGGGTGCCCAGGAGGCAGGAGCAGCTCTGCTGCGTCCCTGCCCCAGCCTTCACACCGGCCAGGGCCCTGCTCCACCTCAGGGAACGTCTCCCAGCACTCAGGTTAAGACAGCATCTCCCATCTAGAGAAGAGGGACAGAATCCCTTCTCTGGGAAGTCACAAAGAGCAAACTGAGGGGACGCAACTGTGACTGTCCATGTTTCTTTGTCAATTATTTTCCCAGATTTGTGGCTTTATTTTTTTGCAGCTGGTCCCCTGGATTCTGTCCATTTGGACTCCAGATTGCTTGTGCTGTCACATCATGCTTCCTCAGAGTCTGCAAACAGCACATTTTGCATCATCGTGTTTCCATTAGTTTCTATTATTCCAGCATTTCAATTTCCTTCTGATTCATGGCATGCAAATGAGACCTCAAGTTTCTCAAGAAACAAACTGAACAAACACAGACTTAGCACTAAGAGAGACAAGTATTCAGACCTTTTTTATCTTCTTCATCCTGAGATAAACTGTCAGACAACCAGAATTTCTAGTGTGATATAAGGAAAACACAGGGGAAACTGAAGCACTAACATACAAAAAACAGAGGGTTTCTCAACTCCAGCTTGTATGAAACAGCATCACATTCTGGGTCCAGGAACATTATATATCCCCAGTACATATTAGAGAAGTCAACACAACTAAAGCCTTGTAAAACTAGAATGAATAGACACTTAAACTTGTAATTTCCTCTACTTTTAAGTATTTGCAAAAATTGTTTCACCCTAACACTGTATCAAGGCTTTTTACAGTCACTGTCCAGGCTGTAAACAGTTTCTCTGGAATGTCTGAGGCTAATAGGATGGCATTGCTCCCTGCTGTGTTTAGAGAAACATTAGAAAAAGAATATGTACTGATTATTTAAAAACAGCTCCAACCTGTATCATCTCTTCTGCGTGATGGAATCCTTTAGAAATGTACCTGTCTGTGCAGAAACTCTAGAATGACACTGAGCCCTCTTTCTCTCCTCCACATTAAGGCATTATGTGTATTCCAGTCCTCTAGGAGTGTCCCCTGTTCATCAGCATGTCACAGCAATTTCAGAAGCAAAATTCTTGTCGCAGCATGCAAAGGCAGAAGGATCTGTGTAAGATTCCCTAGAGTTACAAAAACCCAAAGCAAAATGAGCCCCCAGAACAGAGCAGCCTTTGGTGCTCCCATGGCCAGATCCCAGAAAGTCACTGCACAGAGCTGATCAATCATAGCTTTTAATCTCATCACTGCCCCGGGGCTTTCTTCTCCCTGAAACAAGTTTTCCTGCTCTTTGGTAGCTTAGGAAACTATGACAGTGACTAGCATTAAATGACATCATTGGCCTCCTCTGTATTCATTTACACACAAACATTGAGGTAGTTCAAATTAAAGATGATGCTTAATCTGTCGTGGAGTTTCACACGTGTGTCTGCTGCCAGCACTCATCAAACCCCAAGTGACTCCATATCCATTGCATTCCATTAAAGAATGGATACAACAGAAAATATTCAGTTCTTAAAGCTGCATTTGCTCAGGAGATAAGTGCAGTGTGGTGTCTAAGTTTAGGCTAATGGTGCTGTTAGAATGAATATATAGAGCACACATCCAGTCATTGCAAATAAAGTATTCCAGCGCATTGCTTAGGAAATAAGTCTCAGGATAATACAACAGCCTGACATATGAACATTTAAAGAGATTCAAATCTCAGGGCCCCAAATCAGTTCAGCTATTTTAAATCATTGTTGTAAATATTGAATATTAAATGAATAAAACTAATTTGACAACAAAAATGTTACTTATGTCCTTAGAGCTGTTATATATTTAATTCTTCCCAATAAAATACCTCTTATGAAGTCTATGACAGCTCTCTGAAAAGATCTTAAATTTTACAGCAAGTAGTAAGGTAAGCCATCACACCTTCCCACACACAGTCTCTTTCAAAAGGAGAAAACCACAGAGAAATTAACTGTTTGCACAGCCAGCTGGAATTGCTGCTGAATTTCAACCTACAGGAAGAATACCTGCACCAGTTTCCACTCCTCTCTTGGTCCAGGTGCAAATTTGATACTTTGGAAAGGTTTCGACTGTTTTATCATTCAAGAAAAAACATCTCCAGTAGAAAGAAACCCAGTCTCTGAGGAGAAAAGAACTTTTGGATTTTTGCTAACTTTTAAACAAATTTAGTGCATTAGAATAAATATCTACCATTCAGAGACCTTGCCATAAACAAAAACACTCCGAATGAAGGGGAGAACTGTTGTGAAATATTATTTAGATAGCAAAAATAACATCATCAGCTATAAATTTCAAATAGCTTTTTACTGTATGTTATGACAGCTTTCTACAGATGAGATTTGAAATTTGAATCCAAGTTGCCACATTTAATTACTAAATAAATCTTGGACAAAATCTTCCGAGCCAATTTTAATAATTGAAGAATTTCCTCCTACAAATCCTTCCAAAAGAGAAAACTCATATCGTTTAATATAACTGTATGGCTTTCTGAGCCCTGTAACAGGGAAATACAAACTATAACTCTGGAACATCTTATGTTTATTTAATATTCATATTCTTTTGTTGTCTGTTTTGCTGCTCAGTTGTCTTACTGTGGTCACACAACTCTGAAGAGACTCAAGAGTTTTCAGTTGGGTTAAGCTTGAATAAATCCCTAGACTTTACAACTCCCATCTTTAAAGATCAACATTTGACTTTCAATACAGAGCTGAACTTGGGTTTAAGCCTCATTAAACAGCATCTGGGACTTTGAAGAAGCTGAATTTCAAACCAAGGGAATGATTTTTTAGGTAAAGACACAGCCTCACTTTTCTTTCTTTCTTTTTTTTAGACAATTGCTTTCATTTTCTGAGAAATAGATTTCTCTAGAATATGCTTACACACAGTCAGGCTGCTGCTGCTGTCAACTCTCTTAGCACTTTTTAGATGAAAATATATCCTGCTTTACTTCAAATCTCAGTAAAATTCAGTGAATGATAGTTAATTGCTCAGTCATGTAGCATGTACAGCTGCAGACCAAATAATGTCTGCTCGTTTCCCAAGCTTATTTTAAGTGTGTTCTCATGGGTCCCTCTATAATTCCCTCCACTCCATCCCTTAGCCAGACATCATCTCTCCCCATCCCCTGAACCAATTTGTTCTATTTTTGTTTCCGCTTTAGATTTAAGGTAATGATGAGTCTTTTGTCCTTGGTCTCCAGACAGCTGAAAATCTGGGTCCGGATTCTTTCATCTGTTCCACGCACAATGATGTGCCTGCACTGAGCCCCACTGCTTCCTCAGCAGGGCCTAATAAGAGCAGGTTTCGATATGTACATGTCCAATGGCAAAAATCTGCATTATGTTTCCAGCATACAAGTATTTTCAATATTTATGATGCAGAGGTGTCTCTTTCAACACCAAGATCAATAAGATCTCATCATTTTAACAGGAATATTCACAGATACATTAAATACTTTCTAGTGCTTACAGGTTTCTGGGTACAGTATATTTTATTCATTTATGTTTGCTAAGTCTCAAGACTATTTTTGCATTATTATATCACCAATAAAAGCACAGACTTGCTAAGAATTTAATGAAGATGCATTAAGAGTATTTTTAGTGTACTTTTAGGGGGGGTATTCCAGAAATCTAAAAGGCTAATAGTCCAAATTCTTTTCTTCAGGTACTTTTGAAAAATCCCACTATTCAAAATTATTCCTCACTATGTAAATACTTCTATTAGGAATAAGACTTGAGAATTCATATGCTTCAGGCTCTCTGACAACAAAATTTCCATTTCAATTAAAAAAACCAACCAAACAAACCACAAAGCCAGCTAAGAGAAAAAGATCTACTTTTTTTCCCTCCCATGTCAAAGCAGATCTCTGGATAGGATATCAGTGCTTGCAGCTGAAAATCTCATTTTGTCTTTGCAAAGACTGAACTGAACAACTACACTCAGACACCTACAGTGTGGTACAATACAGGTTAATCGTGAGATGTTTTATTTGTATCTCACAATTGCCTTCTAGATTAACTTATTGAATCAAGGATCAGCTGGAAGGTCTCTTAACAGTTGTGAGGCACCAGTCCGAAATGAGAGAGGAGACTGCTTGGGTCTGGACATTGCGATTATGCAGCAGTTATACCAGGGCTGAGAGGAGACATAATCTGTGTTCCAGAAGAAACCAGAGTTCTCCAGTCCTCTCCCCTGAGGTCTCCCAGAGCAGCAGGGAGGCAGGAGGGAACTCTGGAGCCAGCACAGACAGAGCTGATCCCAGCTCCACCTCGCAGCCAGCCTCTCTCTGTGCAGGATTTATTCACTGTGGTGCATGACAGCGCAGAGTCTGCCTCTTCCGACCTAGCTAAGAATCTCCATTTCAGCACAAAGAGGGCCCTTTTGGAGGGCTAGATTCGAGATCAGGGATGGATAAGGGCCTTGTCCAGTCCCCCAGGACTGCAGGAAGCTGCACGTCCTCTGAGGCCACTGACTTTGATCACACTCAGTGAGAACTTTTTACTGGCATCTCCTTGAAATTTCCCTCACTGAAACTTGGGTCTTCTGTCTCTTGTCCTGTTACTGCACATCTCTGAGAGGAGTCTGGCTGTATTTTCTGTCTAGCTTCTCATTGTCCTTTCTGTGAAAGGCAGAATTGCTTCCCTTGAAACAATGCTTTCATAATTCAAATGTTATTTGCCTTTTACAGATAGCGGGTAAAAACCTGATTAAGGAAATCCTTGACAGACTGAAACAGTTATGTGAGACAGTGATACACACACACCCTCCCCAAATTAAATCAACCAGTTTCCCAGAGCAAGGCAAAATAGATTCAAAGATATCAGGAACTGATGGCCACTGTAGTTAGAAATTACTCAGTCTACACTTGTAGAAGATACTCTTAAAACCTACCACAGCTAACAAAAGCCACAGAGCAACAAAGGGGTCTAAAGGGAAAATACAAAGTTATTTAATGCACAACAGAGCAAAAAAGTTGTTCGTGAGAGATCATGTGATCTGTTATCTGCCTTATCACTGCTAACAATATTGGTGCTCTCTGAAAAAAATTATTATTACTCCAAAATATTCCAGACACATTGCAAACATATACAATGGCAACCACAACTTCACTACTATTTATTACAAAGAAAAACCTTTTAGGAATACAAGTAGCCAAGAATAAAACAAAAGTAAAATGGTGCGGAATTTTTCATGATTTTTTTTTCATAGCATTTATTTATTTATTTATATTTGAAATTTCTCACAGAAAAGGAAACTCACCCCTCTCTTTCTAATGGGAGACTTTTCAGCCAGCAAACTTAGATCTGAAGATCTTTATCTCAAAAAGGCTAAAAGACTAAATTATTTACAATTTAACTACAATCTAATTCCAAAGGAACTGTGCTTGTACAGCATTTTTGTTATGCAAGCAGAGGCCAGCAGAGAACAAACAAGACATTAGCTGCATATGATTCCAGATTCCTAATTAACCATACACACTACAACAAGCAGCATCACTGCACTAAACAAGTTAACATGCAAATTATTCTTCTATCAAGCCAATGTTACAGAGACAACAGAATTTGGAAACACAGCAGAGGAACCAAGGCTCTGGTTTTAACTCCCCTTCATAATTAGGGAATCCAATTTGTTCTCCTAAACATTTGTATAGTAACAGGACATAAATGCTAAAACTAGTCTACAGTGTTGCTTTTGCAACAAAAATAAAAGCATTAGTGGCAAAAATTTTGTGCTTATGAAGAAGGAACCATCTATTTGCACAATCTTTCATATGCTTTATAGACATATCCAGACACCAGATGTACTTTTCATCCAAATTCCTTCCCATGCTCACATAAGAAGACCTGCCTCTGAACTGAACAATAAGATCTAAGACAATATTTTTTCCAGCTATACAAGTTTACTCTCTACAGTTCAATACAAATAAATTAAAAAGTCACCAACAACATCTTTCTAGAAGAAATGGAACAACCAGGAATTGCTACAGTCAGTGGAAATACGTAATAATTTAAAATACCACATCAAAAACATTGTGTCTTCCTGAAATGAAACCTGTTCTAAGGTGTGCATCCAGAAAAACAGAATACCATAGCACATGTTAAAAATGGATCCTAAACCACACCTCTATCTCCAAGGCAGGGCTTTAGGCTATATCGGGATTAACAGGAAAAACTGAGTAGGATTTAATTATTCCCTTTGCTGGGATGACAAGAATGGCTGCAGGGCACGAGGGCAGGGAAGCAGGCAGCAGTGCTCAGCAATCACTGGCTCTTCTGCATCCTGCAGTGCTGGGTGGACCTTATAACCTTCAGCTTAAGCCGTTCCCTCGTGATCAGAACAGTCATACTTCAGGGTGCTGAATTACTTTGTCACTGGTAATGCTGCAGGACGGGTCACATCCATCAAACCAAGTGAAACCCTGCACTGAAAGATTTATACACGGCTTTACAGTTGAACTGCTCACAACAGGGAGCGAACAGCCAGGACCTGACACCCCGTGTGTCCCTCCTGAGCTACAGCAGATGAGTCCTGGAGAAAAATAGGGAAACCAGAAAGCATCTTAACCTCTTCAATGTCCTTCCAAGGGGGAAAAAAAAATTAAAAAAAAAAAGAATGTGCAACTATACCACAATGTTCAGTGTTTTGCAGCTAGAAAAAAAAAAAGAACCAACAAAGCAACCCAGGAGGCATGGATAGGACAAAAGACAATTATTCCAGACTAATCTCCACCAGAGAAACTATACACTTGCTGTTCATACATGCCTGCTTCTGCTGATCTTTTCCTCCTGAAGCACAGGAGCTCCTCACAAGGTGGCACCAGCACTGAGCAGGTGTGGCTGGATACAGAAAACCCACAAGTCTCATTTCATTTCACTGCAGTTCAGAACAGAATGACAGAATAGGATTGCACTGAGGCCAGTTCTGCCACTTTTAAAATTTCCAGTAGTGTAAAGCAGACAGATGAAGGGATTACTTGGATAGGTGGGTGGAAATACTGTATGAGCTCTCACACAAACACTGGTGACAGACAGCCCCTTCTATAATACTAACTATAAACTCATCTCAAATACTGCAGTGGAGAACTTAGCCCTTAACAGGGGGACAAAACCAGAAGATCTGTAAATTAGGGACAGGAAAAGCATCAATGAAAATCAGTGACTACTTTCCATAATCATATCTGATTTTGAGCCCTTCTGGAGCAAGTTCCTGCCCCTCAAGACACATATTTTGTAAAAACTACTAAATATTAGCAATCCAGAAACCTTGGGCAGGACAGAACTGATCAATAACTGATGCCCCTCCATCAGATGCACAGTGCAGATCACTTACCAAGAGAGACCTGGTTCCACATTGAGAAAGAACTAGAAATTCATCTACAAGGTCATATTCAAACACTTACTGCCATGCTAAGAGACCTCAAGCACCTTAATCCTCACACATGGGGTTGCAGCAGGTGCCCAGCAAAAGCCTGGGGAGGCAAATGCAAACTTCTACCAGCTGGCAGCTACTCAAGACATCATGACCTGTACTTTATAAGCCATTGCTGAAGAGCTCCCAGATGAGCTACATTAATAAAGCTGTAGCCTAACTAAGCCACATCCTTCACATCTCATGCTCCCATGTGTCTGGGAAGATCAATGCAAACCAAGGCAACCCAAGTGGGAATCTTTAAATGCGTCTGTGAGCCACGCCAGATCAACAATTAGACACACCATGTACCAATCAGGACAACAAACCAGCCTTATGGTTATGATCCCATCAGCTTAGCTTTCCTCAAGTGTGCTTCCAGTTAATTATAAAACATTTCTACACAAACAGTGGCATCTCTAAGTGTCTACTTTAAACACCATTAACACTGTAAATAGTCTAATTTCTATAAGTAAACAACACAGCCTGTCTCTTGACAGGAACGTCTTACCCCACTGAAATTTTCCGTGCTGTTCTGCAAGTACATAATAATACTGATCTAGTTGCAATCCCTGAAGAAAAGGAATGGGAAATATGTGTAAACACACTAAACAAGATAATAGGGTTCTATTTGAAGTTTTTAAAAGACAAAATGAGAAACACACATGCTACAGCTCAGCATTCACGGAGCTCACACCTTTTGCAAAGATCAGTGCTGCCACTTTCTGGATGAGTGCATTTACCCATTTCCCAGATGGGTGAAAAGGCTGTGCAGTGCAACACTTGCTGGGCTGGAACCTGGACCAAGCAGAGGGCCCCACACAGCAACACTGCTGCATTTATCAAGGCAGAAAAAGGTTTCTTATGAACTAAGGAAAAATCAAAGAAGCAAATATGTTTAATATATTGAAAAGAACAGCCTTTAGGAGCTAGAGAAGCATTAATAAGAATGGACTGAAACTATCATCCTTACCTGCACATCTCTTTGCATACTCAAAAATAAGAGAAAGGTCTCAAAGAAAGCCTCCTCATCACTGTGCTGTGCCACCGTGGGTCAAATGGCTGATCCCAGAGCACCAATATCCTGATAAATGCTCTGCTCTTGTCTTGTACATGAGCCTTTTGCTACAACCCCCAGATACTCAACACATAGGATCCATCTGTCCCATTCTCTGAAAGCCCTGACACATTCAGAACATTTTGTTTGTTTTGTTCAGAAAACAAACAAAACTACAAAAACAGACTCTCCAAACCCTACCAAAAGCTGAACTAGGTAGTCTAAATTATTACCAATTGCAGACCAGGTGGACTTCTTACTCTGCAGTACCAAAGGAGAGACATTAATTTTTACTTGTATATTTTTATTGCGTTTATTTGCATTTTGTTTTCCATGATGCCTTAAAGGATCTCCTTTGCTGGCATTTATCAACAAATATTTGAAGACTAGAAGAGTAATAGTCCACTTAGGATTCGATCCAAGCTGGACGTGATTATTTGGTTTGCAATGCTAAAAATAAAACATGAAGCAATAAACCCACCCACAGCTGCATACATTAGCACTGTCAAAAAAACCAAATAATTCAGATCAACTTAGGTGACTTGTGATGATATGCTAACTCAGTAGGTCTTAACTCTTAAAATGAAATTCAGTTTTCTGTATAATTGGAAAAGCAGTTAATTCAATACAGATATTACAGGGTGATATAACACCAATATTTTAGTATCAAATATTTACTTCAATCAATATTAACTACTGAATGTTGTAATAATAACAATGTCTTGTACACTATGAGGTTACCAATCTTTGGTGAATCAGGACAGAAATGTGGTGAATAGGAAGGAATGAGGGGTACTCTGAGCAGAACAGTCAGCTGTGTCATCTCTGACTATCAGGGATCCCTGATTTGGTGTAAGGACTTAAAATTGTGTTTTTCACTTCCGTCTGACTGCCCTGAACCATCAGTCCACACGTGGTCTGGCAGAACAACTTTTCCACAAAACCTCCCCTCACACTGATATCTGTAAAAAAGCACCATTAGTGCTGTTCAGATCACAACATTTCCAATTCTCATGTTACCACAGAATGGAGAAATCTGTCCAGGCAGACATTTCAATGAAATAGTGTCTAACTATTTCCTCTCTTAGTGAGTCTGTCGTAGAGCAGAGCCTAAAAGGAACTTAAAACAAATTGCACCCATTTTAAAACTATGGCAGGGTTACGACTTTACATCTCACTTTCAGTTTCTTTTTTTTTGTTCCTTTTTTGAGCTTTATTAAATTTCATTTGGTAACAGCTATCTTCCCATCTTTAGGTTTTAGGAATCTCACACATGTTAGAACTTGCCAAATGTAGCTCTTGTCCATGTTAGAAAACTGCAGCAATTTGCTTATCTTCCTGCAAACCAAAGAGGGGAAAAGATGCTCTATCAAAATAAGAATAACCATGCTGATAAAAGTCACTTATACACTGAGATAACTCCTCCATTTGTCTTTTCCTGAAGCTATCATCATGACTGTACTTCAGGATAAACAAATCAAATCTAAACCAGGTAGGACAGCCAAGTTGATGCACAATGTATTTAGTATTATTGTTTACCTTAGTGGGCAGAAGATGGAAAAAAAATAAACTTGACACATTGTTGTCCCAGCAATAAACACAACAAGAAAAAAATAATAAAATAATACATCCTACAACACAGCTACATTTAGGGCATTTGTTACCATCAGAACAATACAGTGGATACTAATGATAATCACTACATGACTGCTTGATTGCTATCTTCATACCTTGTTTTTCCTTCTCTCACAAAATATCCAGAGTTATCAGTATGAACAAGATGGGTCTAAATAAAGGGTTAGAAGAACAGAGATAGAATCCAGAGGTGTCTTCCTCACAAGTAAAACAAAGAGGTGTGAGAAGTGTCAGGTCCAAACACTGCAATTCTAGAGCATATCTGGGGAAGCCAAGATATAAACAACAGGTTTTTGCTGTAAAAGCAACATTTAAATAGATGTGCTCTGAAGGAAGAGAAACAGCAGGCTGGAAATGAAGGCTGACCAAAATGAATGGAAAACTTGCTCAAGACTGACATATCAGGATAATTATTCACACACAGGGAAACACAGCCTCAGAGCTGCTCCAAGGCCAGCAGGATTTCGGCTGAACACTTCAGCCAAGGCAGCCTCTGAAGCTCACTGTAGTTACACATTCTCAGCTCTCAATCCAAAAGGAAGGTCCTTCTAAAATTGGCATTGCAAATTATGGAAGTCTGCATTTTTTTAATCATTTTTTTTTTCCTCCTCTGGCAGACTGGGAATTGCTGTTCAGTAGTTTTAAGCATTAAGTAATTTTGAGGTGCACAGGACATTTTAATTAGGCCGATGCTGCTTTATACATTGGATTGATTTTGCCCTTTTTTGGCTATTAATTGATTTATTTTTTTCCAGCTGAGGATTTGAACTTATCATTGATTTCTACTAAGTCAAAAAGCAGAAGGATGATGCATCTACTGCAACTTGATAAAATGCCATCAGGGAAGAAAGTTTCCATTTTACCTATTTTCCAGGTGAAATGGCTCCACAACTGCAGCCTCAGTTCTGCAAGAAACTACAGCCCTGGATTGTGGCCACGGAGGAATGTGATCAGTGCCAGCCAAGGGATGTGCTTCTGCACATCAGTGGAATGGAGCTTGTAAACACAATTCAGCACCAGGGCCAGTTATTGAGTATGTCAGAGCACTCGCATTTTTTAATTCCAAACCATTATGCGTAAGATAGTGTGAATAAAGATCTTTCAAATCAGATGTTTCAAATCAGATCCTCTTCTTCAGCATTTAGGACAACTAGAGATGGATGCAGAGGTGCCAGACCAGCTTTCCATTAATCCTTTTAGAATCGGATTTCCTCTCCACCAAAGAACAACATTGCATGAGGGTTTATATACCCTGACCAAGGTTTTCCATGTTCACACAACCAGATGAAAGATGCTAGTGCCTGCTTCTCCTCACTGTATCTCATCATGCCCAAACATCACGGCTGGATCTTTGTGGAAATTAAAAAATAGTTGCCTTTATTATAGAGATGCCTTTATTATTTTTTTTCCCAAGGGCACTGTATTTTGGAGAAAAAATATGCCCAAATCTCATTATTACACAACAGTCATGTGCTGCATACTTGCTACCATATTTATAAAACTCACTGAAATTAGCAGGTTAGTCCACCAGTGCTTCTCAGAGGGTATAAAGTTGTTCTCAGCTACTGGATGAAATTTCAGCAATATCTTTTAATTAACTGTTTGGAAATTTCAACCACCCAATATTGGGCATGTCAGTTCTAGAAAGGAGATATTGACCTGCTCAGCTGATCATGGTAAGGATGCTGTAGCTCCAGGAAGGGCAATTAGATGTTTGTATCAGAACACTTGCAAGTGTTCCATGAAAAGCCAGAGAACTGGCTGGGATCCACTGGAAATCTGCCCTTGGAGCACTAAGCACAAGAGAAGCCTCACACAGACAGAGCAGGGAGATGTTCTTTTTGCTTTAACTGCACTTGACAGGAGCAGCACCTGGGACTGAATTTTACCTGGCAAAAGGAAAACTCCAATTTGCAAGTGAGCCTGATGCAGTTCATTTAGCCTTGGGAGAACCTCCAAACTTGGAGCAATTCTGAGTACCAGACTTGCTGATTCCTTTAATGAAAACAGTAGATGGTGAAAGTTTGCACATGAAGGATGGTTAAGAGGAGGAATCCTCAGTAATGTCCATTCTTTCAATACTTTATTTTCACTGATGCACTGGGCAGAGCAATTATTGAACCCAGGGTCACAGAATGAACTGCTAATATGCTGCTGAAGGCTGCAACTGCTACTCACTTTATGAGTCACGAAAGTAGCACCGCTGAATAGCACTTCAGTAACTTAGAAGAGAGATGGGAGCCAAAGCTTCTTTGTGTAAGAAAAGCAGAAAGACCTGCAAGATTCATAATTTTGCCAATCTGCAACATTCTCACAGCCTGTTACAGCACAAGTGGAGTGCAAGTTAATATTACAATTTATTAAAGCAGTCTCTGGGTTAATTTGCAAGGAGTGTTTCATTAGATCTACTTTCACTGAGTCAGACAAATATGCTACACGACACGCAGTGAGAAAAAAAAATATATTCAGCAACAGTACAGATCCTCAGTTGCAAAATAACTGTAACCCTAACAGAGACCATCTAAGTGAGGAATTGCCATGTTAATACTACACTGCATTTTTAATCTATACTTCAATTAGGAAGTCCAAAGAACTGTAAATACTTGCTTTTGTAACAGGTGATATGGTCTTTTTGTATATCAGAGGCTCAGAAGTAAAGTTGATTTAACAGGAATTTCACCTGCTAATGGTTCCCCACAGCATTTCTACTCTAACAACTCTCATCTTCTCATACTCATTTATTTCTTTTGCAGCATAATGTTTCCAGCTCCTCTGCATATTTGTACTACAGCCCAACTGCACAATACCCGGTCCTACCCATGAGTCTGACTGCTCTGACTCGCAACAGCCTGAGGAAAGAAAGGAAGAGGCACACCAACACAGTTCTCCCCTTGTTCTGAGTCTTAACGGGAGATCCCATTTTGAGGCTCCATCCATCATAGGATTAGAATTTCCATCCATTGATGCAGCCAAAAGAAGTAGTAAGGGAGAGAGGATGAAAAGGAAGTGTTCCTTAGCAATGCTACTCAACTCAAAACAGTAAAATAAAATAAACAGCCAAACCACTTGCAATAGCAACAGGCAGGGAGTGAATCACTAAAAATTCCTTGGAGCTTTATCAAGAGCAAGCCCATTTTGTAGACTAATGTAAAATGAGAATGTAAATAATGCTTAGAATTTCAATAAGCCTTTTAATTTATTGTTTTGAATCTAATGCATTTAATAGAAAGTAGATGTCTTTAAGGCAAGGTCTTTGGTATTTGCATTTAGGACATTGTCCTCTTTCCTCTTCCTACTCTGATAAATAATAAGATTAAAGTGTAATGTGCCATTACCCATTTTTCATTAGGAAGAATTCAGTTAAACAGAGCAGCATTGACAAAGCAACTAAGCTTAGTAAATGAAAGGTCTCCTACATCACCATGTCTAAGGCTAACTGGTAAATAAACATATACATTTCTAACAAGATGTTTTCCTTGCTTACTACACACAGTTTTGAGAAATTTCATTTGAGTCTCATTTTTGGTGCTTATGTATCAGATTTGGATGAAGATGTTTTAATGCGTTTGTGAATCATTAGCAGGGGAATATTGATAACGGGGACAAAATGGAGAGGAAGAAAATTTGTCTCTATAAAACATCTTCAGTCTCTATATATCTGTCTCTATAAAGCATCCTCAGTACTCTGCTTCTCTTCAAAAGGTGGTTGGGTATGAAAGTCACAAATGTACAGCAAACACCAGGGTAAGCAACATGCTGAGGGAATGCTTGGGCCAGCCTGCCCAGCTGAGAGGCTGAGAATGCTGGAATTTCAGCCTGGGCAGTGACTGTCCTAAACTCAGTGCTGAATTACAGACTTCTCACTCACACCAAATGCTGACCTTTGAAGTGAACTTTGGCAATGTACAACTGCCCCAACACAAATTTCTGCATCACACCAAAGCACTGAGCTGTGCAGCTGAGTTGCCTGGACCCTTCTGAGCCACTCCTGTCATGTATTCAATCAGTGGCTAGTTAATACAGGGTCTCTCCCTGATATAGTCAGAAAAGAAAGGAAAGGGAATCTATGCAAGTAAAGTATGCAGCCTCAAGATGAATAAAGAAGCAGTATTTTACAGAATATCAGTGGAAGAAATCCATAAAATTGCATGAGATCAGAGATCAAAAACCACTGTCATTAAACTAGAAAGATACAGAACTCAATTTGGAAAAATATAACATTGGCAACCTTGGGGGCAGGAGAGAGAATTGAGCTGTGAATGTTTAAAACTCAGCATATTAAATGACTATGAGACAAAAATTTAATCTGAGTGTTCAGCAAATAAGGACAATACAAATTAGTATTGCTGTTTCAAATACTAATGTTGCCCCATCTATCAAAACATTACCAGTTCTAAAGCTTTGTTACAACATTTTATTACTTTTAAGAAAAGAGACCAATAAAAATAGCACAAGAACTCCTGAATCCGTAAAAAACCCAGCTAATTAACTGCAGAACTAGAAGTACAGAGATACCCACAGTCTATCGATGGACAAGCATAGCTTTAGGCCTGAATTGTAAGTCCCAAATCCTCTTAGATAAATTCCTCTACAAGCTAGGGAGCTCTGTGGCATAATGCAAACACCAAATCCAGAGTTCTGATAAAATGCCACATAAAAGTTAAGACTGGTTTCTGACGTGTATCAAGATATGTATTTCAGTTTTAAAACACAGCTTAGCCTAATTTTTCTCCAGTCATCTCATTTTTTTCCCCCTGTGACACACCACTATTTTCAGAAGAGTTTGTTCATTTACATGAACACATACACAGCACATTTAGTATATTTTCTTCAATTTGTTTCCTGGGAACACACATCAAAATCTGGGATTTTGAGACTTTAGGGCACTGCTCTACTCACTGACCACTGAGGCACCCTGTCAGAATTCTGAAAAGTGACACTTGTCCCCTTCAAAGTTTGCAAACATTATTCAAAGTCAAAAGGCGCTAAGGGAGGGGGGAAAGAGGATCTGAACTCCTGGAAACAGAGAAATGAGGCTCTGCTTAAGGGAGGAAGTATTTTGTTAAGTTAATATGGTAGGCTCTTAAGGAACAAGGAGGATTCTTGCGGATTACTTTGCTTTGGAGAAATTTCTTATCTTTCTATTGCCTGTTCAATGCTTAGGGGACTGTTTGTTTGAAATGTCTGTTCCATCCTCTACTCCCAGTGATACTTTCTGTTTAAAATAAAACTGTGTTAAAATGTTCAAACTAAAATGTGAAAGTCCACCCCAGCACGGCAAACACACAGGATCTCCCTGTGAAAGGAGGGGAGAATGTCAAGACAGAGGACCTCTTACAAGGCAGCAGGAGCTGCTCTGGAATCCACTGGGAACTCCACATCCTTTGTGGCTCCAGTGAAAGCAGACAGCAAACAGACAGGCGCCTTATCTCTTCTCAGAACTATTTACCCATCCCTGCATTTCACAGAGAAACAAGTGACCTTTTCTAGTCCCAAAGGCTTTATCAACTCTGATAAATAGTTCCGTTAAAAAACAGGGAAGCTGTTTAGGAGGTGATGATTTATTGGTCAAATCTTCTGAAATATATAATTAATTTTTTCCCCTGTTGATGCAACCAACAGTCAAAACCAAAACCTTGTGTTTTACCGTCTCTTCCAGTTTTTGTAATAAACATAGTTTCCTTCTTCAGAGTTCATAATTGAATCTGGCGTCTATATAACAAATATAAGAAACTATAACATTCCCCTCCCACAGGCAAATCCAACAGGCATTCACTTCCACAGTATGGAAATAAAACTGCAACATGCATGAGAATGAGCTCTTACATTGAGAATCTGTAAAATTTATTTTGCAGTGTTTTCACCTTCTTGTTCAAAAAATACACACTGTCTGCTCAGAAGATTGCCCACAGCTCTCTGACACTAAGCCAAGATGTTCTTTAGGAGGGCAGGCAGTTCCCAGCAATCAGAGGAGTGGTCCAGTCCTGCTAGGGATATTTGTAACAAATTAGAACACTGTGAATTCCAAATTTTCCTACTTTCACATATTGTAACATCATTTGCTACTTATGACTTAGCTGAGAAAAAAACAACCACAACTCACTCAAAGACGGGAAATGCAGTAAGTGCTGAAACACCTCAAATGCAATTCTATACCGCTGTGTGAAATTTGTGGTCACAAACAGAAACTGTCTACAGCTGAAAAAGGAAAAAAAGGCTTTAGTCATGGAAATACAGACCTGTACTGTTGTGTACACTCCCATCACCACTGACAGAGGACCACTACAGGAAAGTTGTGTGCCTATGAAATAACATGCCCACAGAGGATTGAATGAAAAGCAAAATTAATTCAACAGCTCATCCAAGGACCAAAAAAATCCAAGTACATACACTTGACCATTGCTGCAGAGAGAGCATAGAGGCTTTCAAATCTTTTCTAGAACCATGTCTGCTCAAAGATCTGACACGTGGTATAGATTTTTTAGCTTATTAATACTGTACCTTCCACATCTTCCCTGTAAATTCAACAAGATGTCACAGCTAAAAACCATTGCTGAGGGCAACAAGGCTCAGGCACTGTTTCTCAAGCACTATTTAATGAAAAAACAAACATTAAGAAAAGATAAGCTACAGAATGATTAATTATTATTTTCAAAGCTGGAAGGCTGGGTTTGGTTGGGTTTTTTTTTAAATTGCCTTAAAAAACAATGGCTCATCCTAGAACACGGAAATCCTGGTATCGTGGTAGACAGTGTCATATTCACTAGAAAGTACAGAGTTCAGGGATACTGAAAAACTCCTAGACAATAATAACCCCAGATAGATTTCTTGCACTTCACCATTTGTGAACTTGGGACCAAACACCTTCCTGTAATTTACACAGCTGAATCCTCACCTACTGACTCAAACAATCCCCCTCCAAAAGCTCATTCATTTCTTCAACTAAACTTTAGTGATCTTTTGAGCTCCCCATGGTTCCACCTTGTGAAGCCCGGGCAGTAACAAACTGAGCTGTCTCTCCCTGCAGAAGGCACAGAACAGCCTCCAGAAGCACTGGCTGTTATCCCTTCCCGGTCCCTGCACTGGAGAGGAAAAACACAACCCAAAATTTCAGCCTCTCTCGGGTAACAGAGAGCATACTGACCTTTAATCTATCCTGGGATGGTTTTTACTTTCCTAAAAGGAGTGAACTTAGGGGAAACAGCCTCTACCCCACAGCAGATGGGAAAGGTTGGGTATTCTGTCCCTGTATCATAATGTTTTGTGGAATAAAATACAAATGTTCAATGGACAGAACAATTCATGCTGGAACATGCACGATATCCAGCCAAGGGGGAAGGAACAGTAAAAGTTTTTTTCTGCTACAGCAGAGATTTAAAGTGGGCTAATCCAGATGTCACCACCTGCTCTGATGAAGACATTTGTATCTCCAAAGAACTGAAACAACACAGTGTAATTAAGATGAAGCACCACGTTACCTCCTAGGTAAGAGAAGAAAAAGGGGGGAAAAAGGTTTGGGGAAAAGTTGGTGCATTCAAGCAGGAAAAGACCCCCTCTGTAACGGATAGACACTAAAATCCTGTTTATATCCAAAGTGTGAGGGATTCTGCAACAACCATTACTTAGTAACTGTCTTATCTCTCCTTGCACATAATGGATTGCTTTCAGTAGTAGTTATTTGTTATCCTGAGATGCCTTTTTTGCCACATCAACTGTGCGACAGCTAATTATTTTACCTACTTTTCATCTATCTTTCCAGCCTCTCACTTCAGCTGCTGTTTTGTTTTCAAGTTTTATTATGAATCTTGCCATAATTGGGACTTTCAACCAAGCATTAACAATGAAATAGTGGCATAACATTCCCCACTTTCATTTAAAATCACCACCTTGTTGACTGCGAAGACTGAAATATGTTAACCAAATGAATTCAATAGCTTCAAAGAACAAAAAAGTATTATTGCACTTTCACTGGATTTCTAAGCTCTTGACCTGAGACTAATGGAAAATAATTATGTCAATTCACTGAGTGCTGAATATATATATATCTGAAATAATACCAAATGCTGAAAAATACTGGAAGCGCAGAAAATACTTTTTTTTTTTCTCTCCTGTGAAGTTAACTGCTTAATTTCACAGATGCTGCTTCTCAGGTGGAAGAAGGAGCCCTGCAGTGCAGGAAGGCAGCACAGACCCTTTCCATGAGCACGAGCACATCATCACCAGAGCCCCGTGCCAATGCCAGCAGCAGCTGGGAGCTCTGAGCAGATCTCTTTGTTCCTCTGGGCATTGGTGAGCCTGTGGTGCCAAGGAAGCCAATTCCACCAGGAATGCTCAGAGGTGAGTGCAGCTGGGCTGGGAGGTCAGCAGGCTGGCTGGCAGTGCCTGCTCATTCCCTGTCAGCTGCTCCAGGTCTGCTCACACCAGCATTCCCTCCCCTGGACTCGGCTTTGCCAGCACAACCAGGCACAGCATCACCAAAGCACTGGCCCTTCCCTCATCCTGAGCCAGCCCCGATTCCTGCACTCTCTGCTCTCCGAGACCACTCAGAGAGACTCTGAGCAGCTTCTCAGGGGATTAGAGACCCCCCTAGAGCACAGCATTCAATAAAACAGAACCCAAGGCTGGCCTGCTAATTCTGCTCTTAGATAAATGTAGAGTGGTACTGCTGACAACAAATCACCGTGCGCAGGGGGAGAGGCCAGAGCACAAACCTTTGAAGCACAGGGTCCTCTGTAAGCCCCAGTTCTAGCACAATCTAATCTCACAATAATCAATTTGGCTCAGTTTACACCAAATTTTAAGGTTTTTTAGGTTTAATTAGAACACCGTCTGCCTGAAGTTTTTCTGATGACTCCAAGAGCCTAGAAGCAGGTTGAAACATATGGTACTGCAGCAGTGGTAGAATAATAAAGCAGGCAGACTTCCACGAAGTCTATGGAATAATTTACACAATCTTTCTGCTACTAGAACCTTTAAAGAATGATTATCCTTTATGAAATCCATGAAGCTTCTGTTAAAGGAGCAGCATCAAGACCCCAACCTGGCAGCTGCCAGTACTGTAAAATTACTCAGGAGGATCTCTATAAAGAGCAGTCTGGAAGCAAATGAGCAGCAGTAATATTAAAATATCTCTTCCTAAAAAAAAAAATAAATAAATAAAAGAAGAAGAAAAAAAGAAAAAAGAGGGAAAAAAAGAAAAAAAAAAAAGAAAAAATAAAAATGTAGGTGCACTGTTCAGGTAGGAAGTGCCATTATTAAATATAGAGTCCACTAAATAAAAATTGAACATGTTATTTCTATATGTACATAAAATGAATGGACAAAGAAGCCAATTATTCATCTAGATATGTACTTTTCAGATCTATGACAAGGAATTTATAAGCATAAAGGAAAATGTAGTTTGCAAACTGATAAGGTCAAATGAAAATGTTTACATAACTTTACAAAAGGGAGACTATATCATATTAAAACATTAATGCCCACATGTTCTTTATATATGCAGCCAGTGCCTTGGCCACAATTTAGTGATACAAGATTTCTGTATCCCATGAATTGCTGTGTAATGTTCTACATGAAAGAATAACATGTCTAATTCTACTCTGAAGACAAATGATTTGTCATGCAGAAACGTTCATTAGATTTAACCATTACTAAAAAACAGGGTAATAAATCATGATTTTGCATCAAATGAAGAAGCGGCACCTTTCCTAGCTTGGTTGTTCAGTCATAATCATGATAAATGAACATCCTGGGACAGGTGAATTTTAACAAGCATTCAATACCCTTAGATTAATTAGATTTTTGTTTTCTAGTTTTTGTTCTCTCTTCCTTTATGAATGAGAGACTGGAGTTGGAAGCAACGCTGAACAAACAAATGTTCAGTGGTGCATTAAAAAGCTGTTTGCTGCTGTGAGGAGTCCTTCAGTAGTTTCTCTAGTTTTGATCATTCCACCCTTCCTCCCAGAAAGAGAACATGTTGAAAGAAACCTACATTTCAACTCAGCATTTCAACCATAACTAGCAAAATATCATCCTGAAACATATATATGGATGTTTTCACTCTGAAAAAATTAAATTCTGGCACACTGTGAACATACAGGCAAATAAACATTCGGTTTACCCCCTATTCAGTACTGTAGAGTCTCCTGGTACTTGCTGCATCATTGAATCTTTGTGGGATGGGAAAGAACACAGGAACAGTAGGCAGAAGAAACCTGTGTGTGAAATATCTTTTAATTTAGTCCGATTTCTTACAGTGATGGGACGTCCAGGACAGTAACTCAATAAATCCCCCACCAGTCAGTGAGTGAGCAAGTCCATCCTTGCATATTTGGCTAGCCAGAGGTTTTTTCCAGGAGCTGAGGACTGAAGTCAGCAGGTGTGACTACAAGTATGATGACATGAAAGCCTGAAGAAAATAAGATTGGGGATTTAATTTAAATGTGGTAATAAGTAACCAGTGTTATCTTCCAAATGAGATGTTCACAAGAGTGCACTGGGAAGGAACAAAAATAGAACCAAAACAAACAAAACAGCCCCAATGAGCTATCTTTAAAATGTTACACCTGCCCAGCCTGGATAAACTGTGGAAGGGGCCCAGCATCAATATGGGAATTGAATTATTTGTTCAGTTTGAGCTTTGCTGAGGAAAATGGAATCTAACACTTCTATCTACCAAGCGATCTGTCAGGGCAGGATGAGCTGAGTCAAACTGCTGCCTTTGCTGACAAAATGTTCTATGCATTGGTAGCAAGGAGGAAAAAACTAATACCATGCCAACAAATGTTCTGATTTGAAATCTCCAGTCACAGGAAAGACTATCTTGGAATACTAATTGTCCAAGAGAAGAGTAGAGATTGTCCTATTTCATACTATAGTGTATGTTCAGCGCTATATCCTGAACAAATGTGAACTGAGATAATTTAGGACTATGCCAAAGGAGCAGACAAGGAAAATCCCTCAGGCACTATTGAAGATTAACGTGGTCAGCAGAGTCAGAAAATGTCCTGAACAGAAATGAAATGGAAGAGAAGGAGAAATTGATAAGTTATTAAAGAACACTAATGAGGAACGTGTTGCCCTGGACCACAAGGAAAAACCCTGCTATGCTTCACTTGTAATGAGAATGTGTTTAATCACTTGTACAGGTAAATAATCACCAGCTATTCCAGAACATTGGCTAGAGAAAAACATGCAGGAAGCAGGCCAGATGCTGAAGTTCCTGGAAAGCACTGCATAGCTTTTATTGCACACACAATATAAATATTAAATGAAGAAAGAAGAGAGCAGGTCAGACACCATTTGCAGAATTTCCTTTTGAAATTAATTTCACACATGGATTTTAAGGGTTTGACAAAAAAATGCCTAATTTCAATGTGAATTCAAAAACAATTAATATGCCCAGTGTATATACAAAAAGGCTGATTGCTGTAGGAAAATTCACCTGGAAAAACCTGGCTCTGGGGAACTCCATGATCTACATAACACTGCTGTAGTACTCGGATGTTCCCTTTTTCCACATACCCTACCTGATCCACACTGGATACCTAAAAATCCAGAATACCAACCCTAACAAAGAGGAATAGCCCTTGATTGCAGGATCTTAACTCCTTTCTTACATAGGTCAAAGAAAGAAAGAATGTGAAGAGTAAATCCCTATGAAATCTCCCCTACTTCTAAACGGGTGTTTTGTTTTCAATTATACCGATTTTATGATATTAACAAGGTTCAGGAATGCCATTTTCAGGATTTCATAATTTCTCAAACTGCCCTGTTTTCAGCATCTATATAACACACTGATTTTTTTTTAAACTTTGGAATCCCAGAAAACTTGAATAAAGCAATACTTCTGCCACTCCAACTAATATCTGAGACCTTCAAGTAATACATTTAATGTCATTCAGGAAAAAAAATCCACCAGATATGACATTCCTGATGGTAACGTTAAACAAGACAAAATGCTGTAACTTGACAAAGACAAATGAAAACCAAAGCTTCCCCTCCAAGGCAGCAAACGAAAAGGCAAAAGTCTCCTGCAATTGACCTTAACGAAGTTACAGTGCTGGTGTATTAAACCAGACAAATCTATCTGAATAGAGTTTCATGGTTCAGAGTTACATGTGCAAAAGTCATGAAAATAAGAGTTATTCCCACAATTGTTTAACATGGTTCAGTGGCTTCCTCACACTGAGGGCATCTTTTCCTCTCCTTCAGCCAGTGCTGTATCAGCTGTACCCACACGTGTATGAGCAATGATAAGCAATTATGGAGACTTTACAGTGAAAACTATTAAATGAGAATTGTGACTGCAGTTCAGCAAAGTAATATTGCTCTGCTAATTAACAGTACAAAAGGCTTAGAGATTTCTTCTGAAGGGAATGCTGAGAAATTAAGCACATGCTGTTGTCATTGTACTATTTAACACTGCTCTTGGTCAGAACCAAGGACATGCAAGTTTATTTTATCTGTGTTAATTACTATAAAGCTAAAAAATCAACCTGAGACCTGCAGTTATGCAAGATAGTCTATATTATAAATAGGACATTTACACCAGACTACATGTTTTATGGCCCTTTTCTAACCCCAATTATCTATAACACATGAGCTTGAGAAAATATCAGGACCAAGGGCATTGCACTATTGCTTAATGATCAGAAATTATGAGAAATTGCCTTAATTATGAAATTTTAGGGTACACGTTTAGTAGAGTTCTTCTATATAATAAGGGCTAGAGCTTTTCTCCTGTAATTCCCTTCCATCCATAAATTAAACCATTTCAGCCAATGACTGAATAACTCTTTAAATCCTAACAGCAGCTTGATTGGGACGTTCACTAAAAATACAGGATATTTGCAGGCCAACATATTCAGTGAAAAGAGAACCAAGAATAAACATTTCTACCCTAACATCTCCCAAAGATTGTCTTAATTTTTCACCTATGAATTTTACACTCACGCTCACACAGACTTAAAAGAAGATAAGTCACAAAAACCTACATCTTCCAACATCCCAAAGCTGAACCAAGCTTTTGAAACACCTCAGTACAATAAAGCTAAGAAAAGGCAGCAGCAAAACATAAATAATCCCATTCACTTGTGAGTTTATGTAGCATTAAAGTTGTATATTTATTCACACACAGGAACTGGAGGGATGGGAAAGGCTATTTGCTAATCTCAGTTAGGCCAGTGTGAACCTGTCAGCACAGATATTTGATTTACATCAATGCAAGTGCTATCAATAAGTGATAAAATATTTGTTATTGGGATGTTCAGATAATTCCCCAAATATCAACTAATAAAAAATATATCTATTCATGAAGCTTCCATTAGTAGTGTTTCACTGTACTTTATATAAGCCTCCTCTTCAAACCTTTCCTGAGTAAATGCTTTCTTTCCCTCCATCACGAGAAGGAATAGATGAAAAAAACAACCTGAAAGAACTAGAGAAAGTTTCCAGAGCCCAAGTCTGCAGGTACAAAACCAAACAGACAAAATAAAAAATCTACCTCACTATTGTATTTACTCTACAGCTTCTCTGGTACACTCGATTTAGAGTAATTACAAACTGGAAAACAAACAAACACCCCAAACCCAATATGTTCATTCCAAAGGTCTATATTCTAGTGCCTTGTCTCACACCCCTCTCAGAGCTGGCAGCATTTCCAGTACCTTATGCTCAGGTTTGCTTTGGTGTCCCACCCCTCCAGACACAGGAACACACGTCCCACCCCGGGAGCGCTCAGCTCCTTTGGGGAATTCTCTAGCACGTGGAGATGTCTTTAGAATCCTGAGTCTGTCGACTACAAGCCAGAGAAATTGATTACTTTGATCACAAAAGGTGCATTTGCATGAATGAATTTTTGATTGTAGCAAAAACTGTGAAGTCAGGATCCACGCAGCAGAGCAAAGAAATGGATTTGTCGCCACAGCTTCAATTAATGGTTCCGGCTCCCAGGGGCAAATCAATGTCCGCCAACTCTGACTTTCTCATCAAACACAGGCAGGCAACACCATCTATAGCACTTAAATTACAGCTCTTGTGAAATCTGGGGAGCAAGACTTAACAGGAACATCTGATTTTACCTCAGCACAACTTTTAAATTAGACTCTGCTCTTCTGCTCCATCCTGAAAAGGCTTTGGCTTGAAGGGTAGAATAATTCAGTATTGCTGAATGCGGAAATAAGCTCTGGGTAATTATTATCTTAAAACAAGTTTATGAGCTCCAAAACAAATACACCAGCTTCTGCTTTGGTTTGGACAAATGTTACTAAACATTTTCAGTCCAGTAAAAACAGGATACATATGGCCTAAAACAAGGTTTGAATGAAAGAACGCAGGGGCTGCAGAGAGCACTGCCTGCAGAACCAGCAGTGATGGCCAGTTGTTTTAAAGAGCTTCTCAAATAAAAAAGTACCAGAGAACAACAGGAAATAAGGCACAAACTCACACATCACACTTTATTTCCACATTAGGAACAGAAGAGCGGTGATATAACAAAGGCCAGAGGAAGCTTTAGGGAAAAATATTAAGTAGTAGATGTGGTGTCATATAATGTAATTGAGCAGCTTGTTCCTTGGTAATAGCAGTTGGAGTGAGTCACCCTACTACAGCCTTTTCTGCATAGCAACTCATTTGTGTACTGTAACAAAATGGCCCAGGAACGAGGAAATAATGAAAGACTGATTTCTCTTTGGCAGTTAAGTTAACGGTAAAAAACATCCAAAGACCTCTCATAAGTTTTGTGGAAAGAGTAATGGAGCCCAGTACTGAAGACCAGGTAGTGAACATGCTGAAGGACACACCTCAGAACTCTGGAGCTTCCCACAGGGGGGAATGCACAAGTTCCAGTGGCGCAGCTCTCAGTCTAAATGTGTTTCCATACTTGAAAAAAATTATCACCCCACCAACATAAGAGAAAAGCATCTCAGCTTTCTCACACGTGCATTTAACATAAGCATCTCCTCACTGGATGATGCAAGCGGCAGTGCAACTTCCTTAAACAAAAAACTGACACATAGTGGGGGTCTACTCTACAAGGACACAGGCTGCACAGAGCCCTGTAGGGTGGGTTTGCTGGGTTTGGAAAATCCACGTTTCTTGAGTAACTTGTCATGGCAACTGATCATGCCCATGCACAACAAACAGCAATTACCCAGGTGCCTAAGTGGTGTTTTTGCAGAATGTTTGCTGCTACATACACCTGTTTCCTCTCCTCTTTCACCCATTACCGTCTATAGTGCCTGCACTGTGTACTGCAAATAATTTCATTTTACTAATTCCTCTCAGATATGCCCTGGGCTATTGTCATACTGTGCACTCCCTTTTCTTCTGGGCTGTAGTAATTCTGTTCCTTTGATAATAAAGTGGGAGCCATAATTGACTGCTTAGGTGGATTTCACCGCTCTCTACATTTCCAATCAAACTCCCTCCTCACAGCACCTCATTTCAAGCCTCTTTAACAGCTCCCCACTCCAAACACTCCAATCTTGACTATAAAGACATAATTCTGAAAAAAAACATCCTATTTGTGCTAGAAATGCTCACAGGGTACAGACAGAACTGCTGCGATTCATGGGTGATCTCATTTGGCTTCTCTGTGATAATCAGCCCCTTTTTAGTTGTTGAAAACAATGAACTCCTGAAGAGTTGAAAAAAGACTGGTAACAAGAAGCTGCTTTGGTACATAACAGTGTCACTATCCAGGCCCTGAGTCTGCAAACTTCACATGACTTCTGCAAAGGCCTCAGGACTGGAATATTTATTAAATGTACTTCGAGAATGGTTGTGAAATAAATACGGAATTAGTAGTGGAATTGTCTTTTGATCTGTGCATATTAAGCAAATAAAAGCCATTGGAACATTTGCCTACATTCTTCAGTGCTTAAATTTAGTTTCTAATGTATTTAAGGTTTGAGTACATGCTTAAGTATTGTGTTAAGTCAGAATTCCAAGGAACTATTTTAAATTGTATTAGAAATCACCCATTAGCCTGAGGCAGCGTGAATGGTGTTAAGTTTATACAGCTGCAGAAAAAGGTGTTTCTAGTTCCTTATGCAATAAGAAAAATGACCACTGCTTATAAAAAAAACCCACACACATATAAAAGTCCAAGAAAATAATATAAAATTTCATCATTATTGTATCATATTAAGGTCTCCTAAAAGAGGGGATAAAGTTATCTAATTAAAAGTTTTTATGAACTTTCCTCCTACACAGCCATCAGTAGTGACTGTTCCAATAACTTGTTTCTCAGTCTCTATAGCAAGCATTTTCTAATTAATGAGAAACACATTACCATCAGGATGAAAGCTGTCATTTATCAACAGGTGAAATATGTTAAATATGAAGTGCTCACAAGAGTTGCATGTTCACAGAGTTTACATGATGTGGAAATGCACTTTAGAAAAGCCTAAACCAAGGCTTTAGAAAAATTATCTATTCCATCAAATAAAATGTATTAAAACAATCATTAAGCTGTTACATTTGCAAACTTGATCATAGATTTCTTAACACAATATGAAAGGTTTGCTTCCCAGCAACCTACACTCCAATAAATACTCAGAAATGTGCTCAGAATGCATGAGAATTGTACAAATGGAATGAAGTTGTTGATGACAGAGAAGAGCCAGTATCTCCCTGATGCAAATGCATGCCTCAGTAAGAACGTGTGCATACACCCAGGAACACACACACAGCAGCCTCAGGTGGCGTGTCAAGATGTGCTGGCTCTCAAATACAAACATTTCTGCGTCATCACCGCAAACCATTTTGACACCAGTATTGATACTGTTAATAAATTAAAGTCAAGGCCAGATGAGATAATCCAACAGGAGCCTTTTGACCTCAAAAAAAAAGTTGAAAATGCCTTTGAATGTCAGCTTTTTGTATTTAAAGCTGAATTGAAGGTTGTTTTGCTGCTTGTTTTGTCTCCTCTGCTTCTCTCCCTTTCTGAAGTAGACAGAACAAGCTGAAATGGCAAAAGCACTTTTACGCTGTTTTAAAAAGAAATATTCACTAGAAAGTACTCACTGAGTGCTGAATAACAACCCCCCCCCAAAACAAAACAAACAAACAAACAAAAAACCCAAAACAAAACAAAAAAACCACAACCAACCAACCAACCACCAGTAACCTGACAAACCAGCAAGTGTGGAAAATGCCACTCTGTGAGAACTCCCAAACTCATAAAGCCATTACTACAAGACACAATAGCCCCTGTTCTAAGATGTAAAACACCTGCTCTATGGCACATAAAATGAATTTCCTGCAATATCCACCACATTTCTCATTGTGAGATCTTATTACAGCTCATGGAAGAGTTCTGTTGAACTATTTCAATTTTGTGTTATAGCAATCAAAATACAGTAAAAATGAGAGGCTACAGTCTATGGCAGGAACATACAAATAGTCTGACAAAAATCTCCATAAATCATCTGCTCCATCTCCTGAGCTATTGAAAATCAAGCATACCCAAGACAACCCCTGACAGATGTTTTCTTAATAGTTCCTTGAGAAAAACTCTCTAAGGATGCCCTACCACACACCCAGGTGCCTGTTTCTACTGCTCCACTCTTTTTACAGTGGAAAAGTTTGGGGTTTTCAAATACCTGTGTTGTATCTTCTTTCCTACAATTAAAGCTGATTACTTCTTGTTCTAGCCTCAGAGAATACAGAAACAAAGAAATCAGAGTCCTCTTTGTAGCATCTTTCACAGACTAGATATTTGTTACTGTGGTTTTCTTCAGCCTTTTTTTTTTCCTAGAGCAAAATAATCTAATTTCCTTGACCTTTCCTCAGAGGTTAGATCTGCTGAACTTCTCATTTGTATTTTTTCCTTCCATATTTCTCTCATTTTTGTATGTCTGTCTTAAAGGGTGAAGCTCAGGATCGCATTCATGTCCTAGCTGAAGGCTCAAAAATCCCAGGAGAAACAAAGCAATGTCCCTCCCTCATGTTAGATGCAAAATTCCAGTTAAGACATCCCAAACTGAAATTAGCTCCTTTTCCCCCACATTTTGTTAACAACACTGCATTTTGTCTACATATTTCACATATTCAGTCTACAGTATGCTACAACCACCAGATCTGGTTTTGCTGATGAGCCGTCAGGTCAAATATTCTGTGTTGTCTGTGGGTTTCCTTTGTTGCATTTTCCTGTCTGATGTTTGAGTCCAGTTCTCCGCTTTAAGATCATGTTGAGCTCAGTAGTATAAACAAAATTACTGATGACAGAAGACAATTTAATAGGTTTTGTGATTTCTTTTGGGGAAGGTGATCCAAAAAAATATTAGCAGAGACAAGAGCATTTGAAAGTGCTGAGGGAAAAACAGACGGCTGATCAGGGTGGAAAAAACACACAGGGAAACTGCATCAACAGATAATCAGTGGGACATGGGTTAAGATGCAGGAGATAATAAGCAAGCTTCTATTTGGTGTAGGATCAGAGGAGAAGAAGGAAAAAAACCTCACAGAGTCTCCCAACCTCCCAAAAAGTAGGGACCAAGTGTGGATCTCAACAAAAGGGGCAGGCACAACTGGTGAGGAAACTGCAGATCTGAACAAAGTGAAGGTCTCTAAGCACATGATAGGAACTGAGATTGTTGTTGTATGCAAAAATCCAGTCACTGGACACACACAGGTGAAGACAAACGGGATGGAAGGTACAGGAGTCACAGAAACGGAGCTAACTGTAAGAGCCAGCCCAAGACTGCATCCCAGCTGTGCACAGGGGGCACGTGCTGCCCATCACTCCTCAGGGAGGGCACTGAGCACGGGGATGAGCAGCTCCCCAGGCACAGACTGTGGCCAACTGGGATATGGCAATTACAAGTGAAATCCATCCCCACTCACTTTTTGCCTTCAACCGTGTGGCTACAGCAAGACTGATATTGTAAAAGGCACCTGCACTTAGGTTAATAACTCTTGTGCTGAAAAAAGTAGGAACCTCCATATTATTATCTGAGAATCCCTCCAAAGATGACAAACACACACTTTTGACCTGTAAGGTTTGCTGATAGACAGTCTGCAGAGTTCTCCATAAACAGGCTTTTCATTGCAGCTACACTTCAGGGCACTGGAGAAGAGAACATGGAAACAACCAGGGGCTCTTAAGGGCGTTTCAGCTGTTATGTAAAAGAAAAACTGTAAATGGATTTCCTTGCTGCAGCACACTTTTAGAGGCAGAGATGTGTACTGAGGTAGAAAACTATTTGTCTCTGCCTGCAAGAGCTCTGTATTATTTTTCTCCTCTATGCCAGGGTGGTGATCTCTTGGATACGTCTGTAAGCACTCTCTATAGAAACAGATTGTGTGAATCTAGAAAATTCTTAGTCTGTTGCTCATATTATTGATCTCATAAAGGACAAAGAGAAATTGATTATTGCTTAGAAAGACTCTCAAAGCTTATTCATGAGAAGAGTGTGCATATATAGGTGCTCTCTACAGGCACCTGTATATTCGGACACAGTGCATGTAATTCTTAAATCAGTCTTACATTTTCTATATTTCAGCCTAATTTCTCAACATATATATTTGAGGTTGTGACTACAACTGAAAAGAAAAACATGTTCTTTTGCACAAGAATTTACATCACTTGGCAAGCAAAAACCCAGTCAGAATCTCTACCATCGCTTAAAGTGACATGCAAAGAATTTGCCTCCTTTTTGCAGAATTGGATTGATTTAGTCTGCTAATCATCATTATATTTTAAGCCCTTATTAGGTCCTGGCAATGCCCACGGTCTATCTTTAGCCCAAGCCATTGTGCCAGCTCTTTGTAAAAGGAAACTCTAAAAGCTGATCCTGTTACTGTAAATGCACTTCAGTACACAAATAAAATAGAACTTCATCTCACACAGCCACTCTCTTGAGGTCAGATGTCATGCATTCTAACACCGATTTAGCACAGGGCAAGAAAGAGATGCCACTGTTAAGGTGCAGCCAATTTACCTGTGCCCTGCCATCCTGCTGCACATGGCAAGGCAGCGCATGAGGTGAAGTTGGTGCTTTATGGCAGATGTCCAAAAAACTGCTGCCTCCAAGACACAGGGCTCAAATAACGGGTGTTCAAGGTTTCATTTTTGCCCCCAGGAGAGAGAGGGTGAACTTTAACTGGTTTTCATCATCAATTGCAGTGTAATAATGACCTCAGACACTTCGTCAGACTCTTCTATTCACCAGAATTTGGTCTAAATTAAATGTTTCTGGTAGCAGACATGCTCCAGCAGCATACTGACAAGACAACCTCTACATGGGAACCTGAGCCTAAGCATTTCTCCCTCCACAGTGCCTGGCACATAATGTTACTGTTCTGTGCCAAATGCTGTCCTACTTAATGATGTTTGGATTTCCAAATGTTTTCTCCACTGCTCCCTCACTGGACACCACTCTGCTCCCCATCTCAGAGGGCTCTGTAATGTCACAGCATTTCCAGACAGAGGTTGTATTCCTTCCAGAATCAACCACCTCAAAAAGTCACTTACACATTGGGCTACAGTAAAACTAAGAACTACAGAAGGGTGAAATACCACTATTCTGTAGGATTATGAGTTTGGAAGAGGAGTAAAAAAACCCCAAAACCAAAAAACCATATCTGAGTGGCATATCATAGCCTAAATAAACCAAGATTAAACACAGCACAACAGACACTGAATCTGCATCATCTGCATGTATCTGTATCTCAGCACAGGATTGCCAGGTTTCTTTTGCTCATTGCACAGAAGAGTCAAATAGTCCCTTAAGAAATAAATTTGATGCAGTAAAGTTGGTTATAGTAAAAGGATTAATCAGTGCAACCCCCTGCTGATCATTAAATCCAATTTATCACAGCAGATACAAATCTATGAAAGAATTAGTTTTCCAAAGCAAACGTGATTTTTCATAAGAAAAAACCCTGCCTTATGAGGACAGAGTGCACATTTCTAGACATTACAAAGTTCTCAGATCACTTTGATCAAAGTAGGTCAATAATTGATTCTAACCAGCACTCTTTTGACCTGTTAGGTGTTCCTCCTGCATCTAAGTGAGCCTTGAAGTAAATACTATTTTTTTCCTTCATGTGAAAAAACCCTCACCCCAAGATCACAGCAAACCACTTCCATTCAGATAATGACACAATAGGAAAAAAAATCCCCAAACCCAGGCAGTACAAGCGAAAGAAAAAACCTCACAACTGCCAAGCAGCAAGGTTTGAGCTGAGTGATGGCAGCAAGCAGGGCTGAACTGCACTGGTGATGGAAGTGGGCAGTGGGAAGGGCACTCAGGGGGAGCTGCTGCTCACATAAACCAGCCTTGCTCACCCGTCACCAAAGGAGTTCAGCCCTGGCAGAGAAGCGCAACTCCTCACATTTCAGCTCAGCAAAAACCACTCCTGCTTTCTCCTTCCTTCACTGCCTGTCACTCGGCTATGTGATCACCCATGATGTTAAAAATCAGAGGGCTAATTTCACAAAGGCAACTGCTAAACTTAGCTAACTTCTGTTAACATGCCGCATGCTCGCAGAGATTATAAATATGGTGATGGCAGGTGGAAATAACCACAGCAAAGAGTAAATAAACCCAGCAGCAGGCACAATCCTCCCTCTTGACTTCACTTCCAAAATACGCATCTGCAATGAGGAAAAAAGGCCAAAACGCACCAGTTTTAGCAAAACTTAATGATTTATAGTTTAAAAATGTAGAAAATTATGCAGTAAAAATTATTAAAAGACAGCAATTTCAGCATGTGTTTTTTGCTTTTTTAGCAAAACTTTGGCTGTGGAAGGAGAGTCACTAATTTCTGCACTACTATGATATCTTTTTCTTACTTCCCTGGCCAAAGCCAACTCTTCATGATAGAACTTGCCTTTAAAAATTAGAGGAGTTAATTTTCAACCTTGATAAACGTTTAAAAATAAGAGATGTTGGTCTGGCTGAGCTACCCCTTTAGCATATCGCATGTGTGAATTCCTCTATTCATCTCGAGAGTGAGTTAACTCTGGGGTCCAATGAGGCCATGTCAGGACAGTTACCAAATGCATTTAGCACACGTGCAAGTAGGAGCTGTCCATTCCACTTTCCTCCCATTTATGCAAGTCACTGTAACTGTACAGGAAAATTATCCTATTAATTAGGAGAACAGCCAAGCAGGGAGGACTGCAAACAGCAGCTCATCAGCACTGCACTCAGGCACCTTTTCTCTCCCTGTAATGTCTCGTTCCTTTAGAGCACCTGTGATGCAGCTCAAGGGGAAGCCAGGCTCCAAGGGGTCCATCTCATTCCCTTCATAAATCCAGCTGACATTTAGGAGGATAGAATGACAGTTTAAGCCAGTTTTTGTCCCTGTCTAGTGGCTTGCACTCTCCCTGGGGCCCTGGCCCAGGCAGCTCTGACAGAGGGCTCTCTGTCTTGCCTGACAGGGTGAGAAGGGGGAACCTCTCTGTTCCAAACATGGAGGAATCCTTGCAGGGCCACACTGGACACCAGCCCTTGCCATCAACAGAAACACATCTGGACTAGGGCTGCAACCCTGCCTGCAGGTCTTAATGAAAAATGTCATTTTGTCTCCTTGCAGAGAGTGTCTGACACACCAGTGAGAGCCAGCAGCACACAGATCAGCAAAGGAAAATGTGTGAGGGTCTATGCTGCAACTCCTGCTCTGTATAAATAATAAGGAGGGACCTATGCAAAAGAAAAAAGAGATGAGATGTGCATGAGATAGATGAGAAGAAGGGAGCCAACATCTGGCACTTATCTAATTAGCAACTGGATGTGGCTGCTGTTTCAGAGATCTATAGCTCAAAATCACTTTTTATTGGTGAAAGAAATGCCTGCATGTACATTAGGGGAAGCAGTTATACCATGAAAAATTTTGGAAAAACTGGTACTTTTCTGCTGAAAGCATCTGCACTGTAAGTAAAGGTATCATATATTTGTTTAACTATCTGGGTAAGATAGTAATATATAACATCCCCGAGAATAGCATGAGAAAATTTAGCTTTCTTGAGGTTCAGATGGCTTTTAGGGCATAAGGGACAAACACTGGCCACGTCTTCATGTAGCACTGCATCCTGCCAGCTGCCAAAACTTGGGGGCTTGAGGTAGACCCCAATCCAGTACACAAACCAGGGACAGGTGGGAAGGGCTGTAAAGTTCCTGCTCCTTCACATAAAGCACTCAAGTCAAAATCGTAGCTATCACATCCAGGGAAAGCTTTAAGGACATTACAAAAGATAACATTTTAATGTTCTGCTTTGAACGTTGTGGAGGATTGGAGATGTCTGAAGCAGATCAGAGCCTATTCAAGAGTAGGAAGGGAGTATTTGACCATGCAGACCACCATGCCAAATCTTATCTGCACAGTGACATCCAGTCTGACCCAGCACCAAACCCAACATCTTCACTCAAAGGAACCCTCAAATCCAACAGCTTAGTGTAGAAAACTTTGGAATCAGCTGCAGCTTGGGTTTCCCTGTAATGATATCCCTGTAGATACTGGCACATTGCATGAGCATCAGGCAGAAAGTTTCTGCCTTTGACAAGGCTCTCAGAGGGAAAACAAGGTGGTAAATCCAAGTGGTAGCAAGGGAGTACATTCTCTGTAATTAGTTAAACAAACAGCTTGAAAAGCTTCAGGGAAATAAAGACTTCTTTGCTGTTACACTTGAGTACTACCTTCACCGTTACTGTCCAGAACCCACTGCACCATTCTATTACTGCAATATCAAAATTATTTTTAAAATCCATAAGAAAATCCCCAAACCAAAATCAGAAGAAATCCATCCTTCTGTCTACTTCTTTCCCAGACACATCTATGCCTGGAAAAAATGGGCTAGCAATGCAATCCAAAGGCTAACAATCCTCATATAAATGCTGCCAGACTTGGTTGCCCAACCAGGATAAAGGGATGCCTCTGGCCTTTCATGAGAATGAACTACCTGCCCTCCCTAACAGAAGCACTAATTTAAGCCAAAAGTGCCACCTGATCAATCCACTGTTGCATGCAGTAGTTCTTTTAAGCACAACCAGAGCCATAATCCATAAGCATTATAAAAAATCATACATACACAAAAGTATGCAAAAAAAAAATCAACCTTTAAAGTAATAGGAAGCAACAGAAATGTGAATCACAAAGCATGTGTGAAGCAGATTTCTTACACGAATTCTTACACTTAAAACTCCTTGAATGCCCAATATGGTTTACAATTACTTACATAAAGATTAATACAGAGCTATACACACAGTACACAAAATTGTTTGCTCCAATATTAGCTAAATTGGCATTTGACAGGGGAAAAAAATTGCTCTTGAATCATTACTAAAAAAGAAAGGTTATTATAATGAAAGAATTGCTTTCAAACCTTTTAATTATGACAAAGAAAATACTTCATAGCATTTCCTATGCTGAAATATTTTGGATTCATGGCAAACCATGAGAACAGCCATTTTGCCAAGACAGTGGTCTACTGAAATCTGAGCCATAATTACAGTCAGCGAAACTCCTAATCTTGAAAGACCTGAGATTTAATTCTTTGCACGCTCAATCTCTCTCTCAAGATTCCCTCCATGTTCCATTTGGCACAATTAACTCCACGTGGGGAGCAGGTCCACAGAACGGGGACAAGGAAGGATTACTCAGTGCCTCCTAAAGAGACACGTAACTTCCCGTGTGCTGGGACAAGAGGCAATGGCAGAGACAAAAACCCATTCCAGGTGGCCCCCAGACAGAGGAGAATCTGCAGGCAGGGAATGCTGCAGGTGCCTGACAGCACGGGCAGCCCCAGGCACAGCCCACACTGCTGCCTGTCAGTCTCTACGGGCTCATCAGAGGCAGCAGGACAGGCTGAGCCAAGGAAGAGCAGCTTCCTTTCCATGCTTTTGGAATCAAGGCTCTGCAGTGATGACAGAATAAGGCAAAAATCACTGGCAAAAATATTGTGCCACTGCCAGTAAGGCAGGCTCATATTCCAGGTAGGCCACATTTTTAAACACAACAAATATAAATGGATTAAAACATTATTTTTGGAGTAGATTGCTGGCAGCAAGGACTGAACACAAGATCTGAGCTAAATTACCCAGACCTGTTAACTCAAACACTGCAGCACACTCACAGCTCCATGTGGCTGGGCACCAGAGGGAGAAAGAACTACCAGATCTTCATGAGTTACTATCTGTAAACAATAAACTGTGAGAAGCTGGCATCCAATAAATTATACCCTAAACCCCATGGTTACAAACTAGAAGCCTGAGGCAGTCTGGAATGCAGTCATTCTCCATTCCAGATCAATCCATGAAGTCTGGACTCTCTATCGCTCAGAAAGCAAAATGCAAAATGCAGCCTTTTCTAGTAAAAATTACTAGTTCTCAGATTTCAAACTATGGGGAAAAAAGTCTTATTGGGATGCTATTTCACCTGGAAAAATATTTCAGCTTTGTCTGGAAGGTCTGAAGGAAATAGCTTCTTTGGAACTTAGAGTCTTCCCTAATTAGAGACTGAACTGAAATCTGGTTTTCTCACTAAATGACCCTTGAGAAGGTCCCCGATTTCTGCATCGTTTTGAAAAGTGCTGTTACATTGTTTTCAGAGAACTATCTAATACATATTGCACAAACAACTAAGATGTCAGGGTGTTCTCATGACAGAGAGTTTGAGGCGACAGAGCATCTTGGAGCATACAGGGATATTTCAAACTGTTGCCATATGGTTCCTTCCCAAAAGCAAGGAAAGAAAGCAAGAGTTTCTCCCTAAGACAAATCCTGCTGTAAGTCGGTTACAGACCCAGCCAAGCACTTGTGCAAACCTGCTTCAAAATGAACTGAATCTTAAGTGAAAATAATTGGATTGTGTCCATCCAGCCCTAGTGCACATTTAAAAATACTAAAGCTAGAAAGATTGCACAGGGCACTTGGATAGAGGCTTTTCATCAGAGCGTCAAGAGAGAATAAAATAATAACTATGGCAGTGTTCCTTCCTACACTATTGTTATTAATATTATTATCATTATCATTATTATTATTCTGCGACCGTGTTCTAGTGGGTCCTATTATTTCTTCTTATAAACACCACAAATTATTTACAAATTTAAAAGTTAATGGTTAAAAGTCGTCACATTCTACTCCCTAATTTAAAAAACTGTAGGTGAGTGGGACTGAAAGTTTGAAGCTTTACTTGTATTGTAAAAAGTCTACTGGTCTTTTCTCTTTTTTAGGAGTCATTGAGTGCCTACAATTTGCACTGGATTGATTTGATATTGACAAATGCTGAATTATGAAACCCTATAGGTAAAAAGAGGTTCAAATCAACGTAATTTAGTAGCTACTACAAGTGCCAGTATGAAGATTCTCATTTTGGCAATCATACAGCAAAATAATCAATATTTAATAGTATTACCAAAAAATACTGGCAAGTTCTATCTTTCAGCCATTTATTCATTCATGTGATTCCCATATTTATTTCTGATAGGAGAGAAAAAAAAATTCATTTCAAACACCCCTTTGAAAAAAAATAATTGCAGAACAATATAGGGCAACATTTCTGCTATCTTCTCCCAAAAAGAAGGAATTGAGATCATAGCTACAGTACAGGGTTAACTATTTTGCATGAGGAGAAAAAAAAAAAGCCTCATTTTTAGCAGTAAGGGTAGGATCAATAATCTGCATAAATATGTAGAAGCTATGTTACCTATGCCTAAACAGCACTTGTTGTGAGAGAAAAAAAAAACCCACCAAACTTTATACTGCAATCTGGGTCATTAAGTTTTGAGAGCAACTGTCTCCCTCTATTAAACCCCAAACTATCCCCTTTTCTCCCTGTCCCTTCAGTTCATCCAGCACGTGATGTCCTTCATGTAAATCTTAATAGATTTATTGACAGAAATGTTTTGGGCTATTGGTGAACTCTTATTTGCAGTGGGAGACCATTTATTACCTTGCAGGTGCTTCAGGGGAGCTCCATTGTTTGGTGTGAAAGGAGGGCAAATGGAAAGTGTGGTGTTCATTAAAATGGATCACACAGCCAAGAATCAACCTCTCCCTCATTCATGTGGATACTGATTTTTTTCCATTTCTGCTCCACTGAGCTTATCACAAGAGAGTGCACCAGCAGCTGCATCTATGATATTCAGATTCCTCACCAGAGCTGATGAAATGTCCCCTTAATTGTGTTTGCCTTTTGCTTCCAAGTGACAAGAATAAAATGTATTGTCTGCACTCACTGCCTCTAACCACTGAAAGCTGTTCACAGAGAACAATTAATTTCTTTTCCTTTCTGGCCCCCGAAAGATATATTAGCTGTCTTTCCTTTAAAATAAATATAAATTTAATTTAATATAAATTTTGTATTAAGTTTTATTTACTTTTCCGACTAAAATACAAAACAAAACCCTAGTTATTGATTCTTTGCTGTTTTGAAATAAAATTTTACAAGCTTTTTTCTTTGGTTTCAAAAAACAACTCCAAGTAGGGACTTTGG
The DNA here is from genome assembly GCA_013397315.1 of Donacobius atricapilla. Taxonomy (NCBI): domain Eukaryota; kingdom Metazoa; phylum Chordata; class Aves; order Passeriformes; family Mimidae; genus Donacobius; species Donacobius atricapilla. The sequence continues at coordinate 266,087 of WBMY01015398.1, read as the reverse complement.
ATGAAGACTTAGTAATTTACTAACTTATTGCTAAGTACTAGATTTGTTTTAGTTCTTGCCTGCATAAATGTTAACAGATATCTCAGATTCTAATTCTGAAAAAGAAGTCCCAATATTTCCAAAGTATTTCAGCCCAGGCTGAAGCTTTATGCTCAGGTTAGTTCATCAAATCAGCCAACTAAGAGAGTAACAAGCCCCACAAAGCAAAAACATTTAATGGTCACAAAGAAGGCTCAGGTCTAGAAATAAAGGAAAAACACCATTGCGACTAAAAGCTGGGATTTCCCACAGAAGAGATGCAGATCCTGTGAGAGAGATACAAAACTGGCGGTGATCAGTTAAGGTTCCGCAGCTCCAGACTGGACATCACACCCAGACTGGAATGCCTGCAGTCCTCCCAGAGATGCAGCCAGGACTGGATGCCTTCAATCATCTCCTGTCCTGCCACAGGAGCAGCACAGGGGCAGCATCCCCACTCAAAACAGACAAACCATCTGCCCAGCTCTGGCAGGCCACAGCTTGGTATTAGCTAATTCTCCCTGCTGAAAACCTTGCCTGAAGAGTTTTCAGTAATGCTACAGAATTCCAGAGGCAGCCTGGGTATCCAGCCAAGTGAGAAATCCTTAATACAATGCTGTCACTCCTGAGAGCACAGCCCTAAACTCTGGACAATGAGGCAAGCATCTGGAATTTGGTGTCTGAATTGCCTGGTTGGCTGATTTGCTTAATATTAACACAAACCTAAAGGAAACCTTGACATCAAGGTTCCAAAAAGGCTGCAAGGTTTCTGATAACTGGGCTGCCAACCACAGAGACAGGAGCTCCACGAGAGGAGAACTTCAATGCAAACACCGGGGAAGCCAATACCAGGTTCCATCCCTTGAGCTTCAGGGTTTATTTAAAAAACAAAACCAACACACCCACAAAAGCAAACAAACAAACCACAAAACCACAACAGTGTTTGAACCTGCTCATTTGTACAAGCCAGAATAAATGTAATGGCAAACTCAAAGAGTGACAAGGAGCAGTGACTCCCTCGTTCCTTCATCTCTTGGCCAGACAGACCCAAGATCCTCCTCTCTTCCAGAATTTCTTGTGATCATTGGGACTTAATTCAGCAAACAAGACTTCATATTTGCTGGGCTAGTCAGTTCAGACAAGGAATGAGACCATGGCAGACAGAAGGAATAGAAAGAAAAGCCTTTTTTTCCCCAGTTTTGATACAGCTGCTAGACCATCTTAAGCTCTGGAATGTAACTTCATTCACCCTCAAATTATATAAACCCAGAAACACTTCAGTGTTTTTCCAGGGCTTTCAGCCACTTTCTGAAATGCTTTTTTTGCTGCTGAAAGGCTTTTCCTCTCTGAATAGAGCTGGTGAAAGAGAAGAAATGCAGGTGTCCAGCTAGATATGCATAATAAGCAAGAGAGTTAGAGGTAAAATTTGCACCCAGATTCTGCATAGGAACAAGCTCTACATGATTGATCCTGGTGGGAGTAGAGCTTCTACTTTCACTTCAAATCATGGCCTGTATGAAGGGGGTTATTTTCAAATACTTACATTCGTTTGTCTTTAGTTCAGGTTTGATGAATACTCTTGTAAATAGTCACAGATGGTACAAACTATCAGCTCCATTTTATGCTCGTGCTGGACACGTCAGAAATGGATACAAACCACTACAACAACAAACAAGCCAAAAAACACCAACCCCCCCAAAATCCAATCCAACCAAACCCAACCCAAACAACAAACCCAACACCCCCAGCCCCAGCCCCTGCCTTTGGTGTTCTTTAAGAAATTAGCCTAAAACAGCCCCTGACTGTGAGAGACCAGCTGAGTCCCACCAAGGGAATGAAAGATGACATTGCACTCTGAGGAGGGATGCCAGTAGTTGCCTGTTCTAACCTTCTAATTAGTTTAAGGTCTGCTAAAAAGATTCAAGTCCTGAATCTGCCCCCCGTGTGAGAGCACAGCACCCAGCAGCTGCTCAGCACGAGGGTGACAGGAACACCATGACTGGCAGCTGAAAGCAAGTGCTGAGAGCACTTCCCCCCAAGAGAGAAGTTTGCATCTTGCCCCAGAGCAGGACTCCGCTGAGCTAAGCTGTACCACCCCACCCAGCGCCGCTGAAGGGAAGGAGGTCACAGCCTCAGCAATAATTTTTGATCACGGTTCTCTGTGGAATAACCAAGTCCCACCTTTTAAATCATGGCACTGAGAGCACCAGAGCTTATCATATTCATATTAATGGCATATTTAGTGCTGCCACCAGCTCTTTCCTACTGAACAAGTGCCTCTAAACTCACCAGCCTTTTGCCATTTATCTGCCTGACTCTCAGTAAACAGCAAATTAAAAGTTGCATCATTAAGGCACCAAGATAGCAGAAATTCCCCCACAGGCACACTGTCACAAAACTGCTGAAAGTAGTGCCACGAGTAGAGAAAAGTTTCAGACTCCTGCCTAACCAGGTCAGAAGGAAGCGACCAAAGGAGCAGTCACTCCTCAGTCCTGAGCTAATCTCACTGCTGTCTTGTTGACAAAGCAGAACAAATGGCTCCTGCTCAAAGTAGATCCCTGAGGGAATGGGTAAATTCCCAATTCTCATACCTGGCAGCTGCTATTTCACCAAAGGGTATACTGCCGTCTCACACAGGTTAGAACCATTTTCAGAATGCTCAGTTCCTGCTCATCTGCAAAAGACAGATTAATACTGAGCGCATGCTATACATATTCAATAAAAGAATATTCCAACATGTCTCTTTGCATATTCAGGAGGAAGGCTAGAGTAAAAATTGTCACTCTTCTCCCTCAAAAACACATTTTTCAGAGTCCCCTTTGCTACAAGTTCATGTGACTCAGAGAAAAGAGCAATCCCTGACCCCAGCCCTGCTGATGGCCTGGATCTCACAGCACCAAATTCAGACCAAGGTGCCAACTCAGAATGGACATCCTTCAAACTGGAACCTTGTAAAGGGGTCAGTGCCACCACTGGAAAGGGCCACAATATAAAGTTCAGAGGTGCAGGCATCACCTCCTGTACTTAAACAGAGCAGAGCCACCTGATCCCTCAGCAGCAGACCGGGAACAAGCTGGTATTGCATGACATATACTGAGATACAACCAAGATTAAACTACACACTGCTACTGAAAAGTCTGGGACATTTTTTTAAATTACAAAATGTGACTGTTCATCCAGGAAGCCTTAAGTCTTGCATTTTTGAGTGTCAATTCAGATTTTATGTTCTGTCATAAATCTCAGCCATTTGTTCAGCTACATGACCTCATGCACAGATTTTAAACATACTTTTATGCAAGTGTCCAGCACACCGACTCCAGCTAGCCTGAAAGACAGGAGTTAACTAACAACTATAATGAGGTCAGGAAGGTTTTACAATTCTTACAGCTAGTCCTTCTTTGATTGAAACTATTAATGGAATTATAAAAAATTAAAATTTAAGCATTCTGATCACCGGTTGCTGCAGTCATCCTAGTGACAGCTTAGTATTCATCTATCATCCTTCACAGGTTGCACAAAATTCAGCAGGTAACAGCAGATAGAGATCTAGAAATCTCGGAAAGTAAAGTGTTTTAACAGCTTCAAGCTATTTCTACATTGCCATGCTGTATGAAGGCGTTGCTGATAAAAAGAATCAGTCTTTCAGCTAATATGAAGTTATAAAATTGAATTGAATATAAAAATGAAAGTCTTAGTATCTGTCAGTTAAGTATTAGCCTGAGTTAGTCTCAGAAGAAGATTAAAGTTTAATGGACTGTTTTGATCATGCAGATGTAATGTGAGCCCAATTCACGCTTGCTTTGCTATAGGATTTTTTTACATTATTTTTTTAAGCCTATCCTGGGGATTCGTTGTCCTGATAGGAATTGCTCATGGAGGAAGCCATGTTCCAGGTCTCAGCTGCAGGACTGCATTGGTCTTACAGAATCCAGGAACAATGTTACACATTTCTGAACACAATTAATGGCACTTGAGAAGCCTGTTCACAGGCTGACAAAGAAATAATCAAGATTGAGTCTTTTTTCCAAATCAGAAGAAAGTAGGCTTTTAAAATCAATGACAGCCAAGAAAGTGATGACTAATCCTCCTCAGTCTTAGTTCAGATGTAATTGTTTTGTAGTACAAGTATTTGATGTATGTAAAATACCCTAAAGAATTACATAACTGATTAAATATTTCTGTGAGATCTCTCACCACAAACTGGTAGAATATCAGCAAATAAATAGCAATGCTAGAAAATGAGGAGATAGCAGAGAATAAAATGGTTTCTTTGCCTCAGTGTTGATCACAGAGCTATCCAGCACAGAAGTCTCATCAGTGGATTTTCTTCATTGAACAAAAGCACATTTTGTTTACATTATACCTGCAGAGCCACTGGTATGTGTACTGGTAACTGTGGTGCATCTGCTGATCTAACTGGGTGATTACCCCGGATTAACTTCATGTTAAACAGTTGGTAAAGACATTTAGAGAGGGAACTCTCTCCCAGACTGACCCCCATCTATGCAAAGCTAGGGATGTATTCTGCTTCTTCATCTGTTCTTGATCCTTTGTCACCCCATTTTCAGCACATTCATTATCTGTGTGAGTTGGCTGCTATCAATACTTACATGCTTTCAATTTACTCAAGACAAACTTCCAGTGAAACAAATGTCTGAGTGAGATAATATTGCTTGGTGCAGTGTATGGGAAAGGAGGTAGCCAGAAGATTAATTACAGGGTTTTAAAATAGACTAGGAAAAGAAAGAACAAAATACAGGAATAAAATTTCAGTGATCTGGTGAAGAAAACACTGTTACAGAATCTCTGTGTATTCCATCAGTTATCTGGGAAATGGAACAAACATCAAGATGCCAATGGCAGATAAACATAAGTCCTTCTTAAACAGTAATAAGCATATAAACCCTCAAGAGGAACACAGAAAAATGAACAGTGAAAGCAACCACTTGGTGAAAACCCATGCTGACAAACTTGTATCATGCACAGAAAAACAGCGAGTATAGACTCAATTTGGATAATTTCTTACAACTTGGAATCATTCTGAAAAGTGGTGCAATGTGACCAACAAAAAAACAAAATAAGACCGGCAAATATTTCTCAATTCTGAAAACTCCACTGACTGGAGAAAACAGTATTTCTGAAGGATGATACAGCAGATTTTGTGTCAAACAAAACAAACTGTTGTACCCATGAGGGTTTTAAGATACCAGGCTGCTGCGTGTGCCCCTTGACACCGTATCAGGAGCAGCATGATGCAAAGACTGGCCCTGAGCACTGAGCTTTCTAAAAGTATGCACAGATAGGTTTTTACAGAATCAGAACCCTGGAGGTGACAAGAGAAATGGATCAACCCACACCCAGCCAGAGGGATTTTGGCAATACATGTTCCCAAACAAATACACGTTTGGCAGAACATTCCAAACGTGGCAATCTTAATAGCATTTGAAACTGTTCTACTAGTAAAATTATGGGTTTTCTTCAATTGGAATTAACAAAAGTTCATGGAAAAGTATCCTGAAAGAAAAAGACATTTCAAGATTAATAGGGCAGCTAAGCACCTTTAAAAGATTCATGAATATATTAATGAGAGATCCTGAAATGCAATAGCAGCACTGTGTTTATTTCCATGAAACAGAGCATTAGAGCAAAGGGCGATACTCACAAAAGATCTTTTATAGGTGGGAAAGGCCTACTGTATAATTTATACAACACGGGCATTTTTTAGAGTAATTCCAAGTTTATGTACCTTTACAATGTCTTTATACATAAAAATTATATACAAGCCATCTTCACAGTTATAAACAAGGCATTTATGGCAAAACCAGACAACTTTCTTGGAAGGATTACTCCATTTCAGCATATAAAAATAGTGAGAAGGTTATCTAACTTGTTCTCTTTCTTTTCAAACATGGCTGCTTTGGCTGAGCCCTAGATAAACAAATATATTTCTGAAGCTGGTAATTTTTTAAAGGGTCAAATATCAATGATATATTAAAAATTCATTCCATTTGTCAAGAGGAAGAAAAAAAAATCTTGTTCATTACCAGCACAGGAAAAAAAAATAGATAAAGATGCAAGAAAAGAGAATAGCAAAAATTTCTTTTTCATTTAGTGATACGGTCTCCTGGTTTATGTATAATTTTCCTATTATTAACCTCACATTTGGATGTGCAGGGGCAGATTCCAATGCACACCTTTAGCAAGTCACACAAAGTGTTAACCTACTCCTTCTCAGAGCCCTGCTCTCCCCGCCAAGCAGCTGCTGCCTGAGCAGCAGCAGCGTCCCAGGGCCAGGCTGCTGTGCCCACCTGGGATCCTCGCGCAGCCACTGCCCCTCCCAAACTCAATTATTGCAGCACAACGCTGGCAGAATAGATGAACACAATGGGGACCTCAGCGGACCATCAAAACTCAATGAAGAAATCAATCTCATAGAAATACAACCTGATTAAATGGTAATGATTAATGATAATGAAGAACCTGCTTATTCATCCAAAAGCTCATGTATTAGGGTTAAACTTTGACTAAGATCTCCAAAAAGACCTTGGAAAAAACTCGATTTTTAAGGCACTGCACAATAAGACACATTATGAAGTAGTGCAGACATGGCAAACTTCATCAGAGAAAACACCAATTGTTAGCCAATTCTGGTATGCTGCTCTTACCAACTAGTCTGAAATCACAATAGCTTAACAGTAAATGAGAAGAAATCACTGGTAATTTATTGACATTTGAGACAACATGTCTGTTCTTATTAACTGAAGAGTAAAAAATATCACTGACATCTTAATGCCATTAATGATTTCAACTAATGCTTAAAACAGGAGCCCTCTACCAAGTCCTACACAGCTTTTTCTGAGGGTGCTGAAAATCCACTGTAAACAACTGCAGTTCCAACGAATCTGCTGTAACAAGCCTGGACTCAGCAAGGGACAGTTAACTTTCCTGACACCCAGGTGAGCTTCCCTTTGCCCAGAGCAGTACCCAACACACCACACTGACAACAAAAGTGCTCCAAGTTCCACAGTGGGACCATTTGGGCTCTGAAATTCAAGTTCATAAGAGAGCAGTTCTACTACTGCAAATCCCCCCAGGCTGCTGCCAGGGCATCCCGCACTACCTAGAACTACTGAAGACAGAATCCCACTCTGTTAAATGCAGACCTTTCCAGCCTATGTCTGCTGACAATTATTTATTGAGTACTCCATTAACAATCTTCCAGAGCCATGTATGCCACTAAGTAATATCAGAAGTAACAGAAAGGTTCAGGCCCCCACTAATGAAATATAATGCATCATAAAATCTCAAAAGAAAGATTTGGAAGTGGGTACAAAAGTACCACAGAACCCTCTCCCTTCTCAACTGCTTGAAGAAAATGTTTCATCTCTAGTCACAGAGATGAAAAATATATCTAGCATTGAGCCAAAGTAAATTACACACTGACATATAAGTTAATTTGTACGTAATCTGCTTTTGCAAAATATTAAATTGTTTCAAAATTACCAAAATGAGTCACTGTAATGTTCCTAAATAAGATTGGTTTTATTCCCTTTTCCAGACTATCTTTTTAAAAGCATCATCTTGTCTTCTAGTGGCCCAGGAAAAAAAGAAAAAAACAGAAGAGGAAGGAGACTGCAAACTCTTTCCCACCCACCTGTATTAGATATTGATCTCAGATACAGTAATTAAGCATCTTTAATATTATGACTGTAGCTGAAATCGCAGCAAACATGTCAGAGATTTCTAAGATAGCATCCCAGGACTGCACACTGGAGTTGGATTCATCTGTGTAGTATTTCTTGCTGCCCTTTACCAATGCCAATAGAACATGAAGCATATTCTGTGGGACAAGAATGGAATGACTTGGCCTCTCTCTCTGCCCGGGGTGTACCATAGATCAAGGTGGTCCTGGATGGATCATCCATTCCAACAGGAGTATTTAACATAGCCCCAATCTGACATTCCTTGTTCGTGCTTCATGACGTGTTTGACTGTCATTTTATTGACTCGATCATCTCTTGGGGTTTTGTGTTTTGTGTTTTTCGGGGGGGGAAGTATTTTTTGTTTTCAAAGATTAATTATAGAAGCGGGGTGGAACTGCTGATACATCTACACCAAAACAATCTCACCTGCTTAGTGTTTTAATTTAACCACCACTCATATCCACAGTTTTGAAAATTTCCAAGGAGAAGCCTGTTTATAATGCTGGAGTCAAAAAGAATTTTAAATGACTAAAACAACATATGCCCAGATAAGTAAGTTACAGAACAAGAAATCAAAGTCATAGATGATGGCACTATTTTGACAAGCCTACTTAAATAACATTAAATTTTCTTATTCTTATGAAATGTATCAGGAATATTGTGATTAGCTTAATGGAAATAAGCTCTGACAGATTTTGGTTTAAAAAGATATGGTTTACACTTTAGGGGAAAATTAATTTCTCTATAATATTTTAGCATAGGGATTCTATGGAAACATGCAAATTCAAATGAGGAAAATTACCAACAACAGTAATCCTGCTATTCTTATATTTCTTACTTTAACTGTATTCAGACATTTACAGAAGGAGGTGGATACCACAGAACTTTAAAAAAAATTTAAAAGCCAAGAAATAAATTCTTCTAATTAAAATCTTTTGCCTTGCAAATCTAAGAAACTTTTTCCCTTGGACAGTCTCCAAAAGCAGTTACGGCTGTGCATCACTGAGATTAATAGTGATGTAAAGGCAGTTGTGAATTTTATTACGAGAATGTACTGATGTCTAGGGGCAGCAACCAAGCACTGGCAAGTATTTCCATGTCCTAATTCCTGGTAACAAGAATTCAGAGAGTTTGAAACTAGTACCTGGGTAGAACATAAAGTTTGATATCATACACTTATTTGACCTGGAAATTGAGAGCACAGGACGCAATCCTAACTGCTCAGATGCACAACTGGTCTCTCCACTCAGAGTACAGTGAAGTTATTTCCGTGCACTTGAGTTTTACCTTGAAGAGAATCCTGCTGACATTAAAGTTCCTTTGCACAATTTCACATACTACTTTGATTTTGAAAACTTATTTTGCTGTCATTTCATCTATTACCCCAAAACTTTTTTGGGGCTTAAGTCCTTTTGCAAAGACCAACCAGCTGGAAAAAGGATTTCTTATCTAGCCACAGCCACACATAGGCCTGCCATAGCAGATGGCTTTTATAGGGCATATATATTCCTCATGCCTCTGCAATAATATTTCTCTTTTCTGACATCCACCTCCTCCTTCACTATTACTACAATATCACTCAGCAGGGAACCAGGGAAGGGAAATAAGGACTACTGTCCTCTTGAAATTCACTGCATGTTACTTAGTAAATGAAGCATAAATACACCCTTCACACATGAACTTTTGAGGATTCCTCATGCTCCTCTGCAGATTCCAATGCCATCTGTAGGAATCTGGCTGGTGCTGGGCAAGAGTAAGGAGAGAGTGTGGGACACCACAGAGCTGCTGCACAAACCAGAGCTGTGCAGTGCTGCTGTGAGACAGACACAGGACAGCTTCTGTGGGGCAGCACACAATAACCAATATTCATTTTGTTTGCTTTGGATCATGAGCAGAGAAGTCAACATCTCCCACACATACCAGCTGTCGGGGCTATCCAGAGATGCTTCACTGAGCACACAGCCATAGAACTTGGAGAGAAAAATGAGCCAGCCCAAGCCTTCTCAGAATGAAATTGTTTCTTGCACAGACCCTCCTTATAGCTTCTGCAGTTTAGTTTTAAAAGCCCCTGAGAATAACAAACTACCTGATATTCAGCTTACCTTTCCCTTTTTCTTAATTTCCTCTTGATACTCCTAATTATTTTACCATGTACCACACTAATTTGTGTTCACACATGGCCAACTCGGCTACAGCTGGTCAAATTTACTGTGTCACACACCTAGCACCATTTCAGATTCCTTAAAATTCCAGTTGTGTCTGTTATGCATTGCCTATAAGCAGGAAAATACAACTGCACTATTTTCCCAGTTTCCTGGATTCCTTTTTTCCCCAGAGTTTGTTCTGAAGAAAAGGCAGGTTGTCAATTTGCATTTACCTGTTTCTACCTCTTCCTCCCATGTCAATTAACTCAAACTACCACAGGTGCATTTAGACACTCCACAAGAGAAAATCCCAAATAGTGGAGAGAAGTCTTCCACTCACATCCCAAACTACCACCAGGCATCCAGGATGAATCTACCAGCAGTTTTGTGTCACCAGTATCAGCTAATAACAGTGTATTTCATCAGGAAAAGGGCAATTTGAAAATGTATCAAAAACTCACATAAATATCTGCGCTAACATCACTGTAAATGCAATCTAAAATGAGCTACAGTAATTCTATGCTACTAACAACCCCCTCACTATATAATTGTTTCACAAATTTAAGATATGATTGGGAGCTTGTGACATATCTCCAATACAGGGAATTGGCATCAACCCATTCCACCAGACAGGACGCGGGGTTATAGGGGCAATCTGTATGGAAAATAAAGCAAACTCATGCTCATACCAAGCCACAGAAAATTTCTTTCTCCAGAAATTAACTTGGAGAATTCTTGTCATCTGTACAAAGTTGAAGCAAGTGACTGCACAGACTCATACAAATATCTTGCCCCTGCAGTATCAAGGTGGCACCTCTGTTTCTCCCTCTGTGTGACCAGCAAGAGCAGAGTGATCTCCATTTCAGGGTGCCAAAGGACAGAGCACACCCCTGAGAGGTGCGAGCTGAGCTGAGGTCTGCTCCCCTAGCCAGGGCCAGGGAGAAACCAGGGCAGGCCAACACTGCAACCTCTGCAGGAGGTCTCTAAGCAGGCTGATGAGGAAATGGCTTTTGCCTGAGGCAAGCAGGAGGTTTGTGGGTGTCCCCAGCCCCTTCATCTCTCCACATTTCCCTGGGAAAAGTGTCTCCTCCAGCAGCACAGCTGTACACAGCCAGAGACCAGACTGGACATGCAAGGCTTTCCAAAGCAGAGGAGCAAGGCTGTGCTGACTTGCTGAGCTCTGCATCTATTTTAGCACCATGCAAGTTCACAAAATAGGTCATGATCAAGTTTCACAGGTTTCTACAGACTCAATATCAGGCAGAGAAATCCCAGGGCAGGGAGCCCACAGGAGGGAAAGGTGCCACGAGGAGCGGCGCTGCGGCCAAGGGAAAGCAGAAGGCACCACAGGATAGATTTTCATCACCACAAATGTGTTGGGTCTTTTTGGGTAACAAAAAAAAAAACCTAAATTTTCTTTACCATAAAAGGCTTTCACTGAACCAAAAACGGAATGTTTTTAATGATCTCTATTAATGCAAGATTTTTTTAATGATCTCTATTAATAAGCTCTAAAAATCTGAGTGCTGGTGAAAGACCTCGCTGAAAAAGTGGGGCATTACACCTCAGAGAAAGAAAAACATCAAAATCCAAATTTGAGGGACACTGCTTCAGTGGCTGTGAATAGAATTAAACAAACAATTCCATTAATCCAGCACTTTCAGCACACTCAGCCCCACAGAACTGTTTGCACAGCTCTGAACTGCTCAGGAGCTGGTCAAGTGGATCTGAACAAACAGAAACCAATTCTTTAGTTTAATTGTTTCAAAATACTTCAGCAATTATGTAATATCTAACAAACTACACCTAAAACTTAGCAATATACTTTTTTTAATAATACGACACATTTTCGTTGTGTATGCAATATTTGTAGTTTATTTTTTCATTATAGATGGTGGCTGATATTGTATATTATTACAACATAGGACATATTCACATATTTTTCCTTCATGAAAATGAGATTTCCAAACATTAAAGAAATTTGATATCTCTTTATAGATTTCTAATTATTAATAGCATTGCCATTTGACTGTAGGGAGAACAGAAAAGAAATAAATTCACCTTATTGTACTATATTGAAATTAAACTCAAGCTGTAAAACACAAATTATTTCACTTCAGAGGAAAAAAAAAAACAAACTCAGAGCTGAGAGGCAGGATTACATTTTTAAGAATTATGTAAGAAAAGAAGTGATAACAAATAAAAACATAGTAATAAAAATACTGGCCCATGCTCACTGACACAGGAAATACCTAAATCTGCACATTGCACAGGCCATGGCAGTCCTGGGAAATGAGGGTGCCAAGGGCAAGTAGAACACTTCTTGGGAGGGCAGCAGAGCATGGAACTGCACAGTCACTCCATGAGTGAGAGGAAAGATGCAACTGGTGGTTCCAACTCCTCTTTGCACAAGGATCCCAAGACCTCAAGAAGGAAAGTGGTGCAAAGCAGATTTTGCCTTTTGATCTGCTCTAAGCTTCTGGGTTCCAAAAGAGATGGACACCAGGGCAATACATAACTGTGTGTATCTCATGCAGCTGGGTATTTTTAATAATTCTAGGGGGCAGTACTGCCTTCAGCCCTGTATTCTTACACAATACAGCATTTACCAAACATGCTGGGCTGTGATTTATCAGAGGTGACCCCACAGTTCTGCTGGGGGCAGTTCTTGTGCTGTGCCTGTTCCACTTGGCACAGTGAAATTGCATTTTCATCTGAATCATCCACATTTAAGGTATTTTTTTCTCCTCCACTTCCCTAGGATGTGTCTCCACACAAGAGCACATCCAAGTGTAAAGTTTGTGTTGGATGTCTCTGAAGTTCAGAGCTTCCCTGAACGTTTAGATTCAAGACAACAAATATATCTTGATAAAATGTTTTAGTAGGTCCAAATTCCAGTTTTTTTCAAGAGGTTTGTTAGCCTTGGTGTTGGTTCATTCCTATTTTCAAGGCCCAGCCCACCCATCTGTATTTATGTGCAGTTCAGACAGCTTTCAACACAGTGTTGGGATTTTTTCATATCTTCATTAAAAAAAAAAAAGGCAATTTTAGTTTTAAAATGCAATCTGTCCTTTGTGTAGAACTGGCAACAGTATGGATGCAAAGCTAAAACAATCAGACCACATAAACTTAATAATGTGGTGCAAAGTAAGAACATTTAATTGATTTAGAGTGCAGCTCAATATATAATCACCGTGCTATGAGTGAAGCTGTAAGGTAGCCCATTAGTTCTTGGTGGGCTTTCTCAAGAGCTTCATTCACAAGACTATTAATTAGCTGGGGTCCTTCAGTGTCCACCATTCGGATTTAAATCACTTGTTTCCCATTAGTGTGTTCTATGCACTGCAGGCCCATAAAATCAGACATTAATACTTCCATCAGCAGGGCTTCTGCAAGTCAGCTTTAATTATTACAGGTAAAACCTTCCTAATCCTTGCAAACAAAAGTGATTAAAATATAATGAAGCAGAAATTCAGGGATAGTGTTAAATGCTGGAGTATGTTATGATCAAATGCCATAAAGTTTATTCCACTCAATAGGAAAAATTAATATATTTTTTAAAATTTCAGGAACGGACATGGTTTTTCAAGGAAATTCAGACAGTAAATAGATAAATTTAAGAGCTTTTCAAGTTCTTTAAATGTTGCATTTTTCATCATATCTTTTCTAGACTTCGTTCACATGAAAAAGTAAGCCAGACCATAGGGCTAAAATTGACAGCAACATCTGCTCTGTCACATGCAAAAAGTAATGATATAATTATATTTAATGACTTTTAATATTTAGCTATTCATTCAAAGTGAATACTTCCATATAAAATGAATTATTGTATTATTTAACGTCATGTTCCTCACTTATATTTGAGCACAGCTTTGGTTTCATCATAAACTAAGACCTAAAGCTGCAGCTTAAATAAAACATGTTGTGGGTTTGTGGTTTTTTATAACTTAACTAAAGATTGGATTTCAGTTGCAGTGAAAACAACATTTTGTTGGTTCAGCACTGGGATAAAGTCAGAAAACCTTACAGACGAAAGGGAGGAAAATGCTTTTTGCAATACCTGTGAATTAGAGTGTCTTGCATTAAAGGACACTGCTGGGTAGCATTCAGGAAATGCTAAGAATAGACAAATTGAAAGAGATAAAAATCCATATCTTGCAATGAAGCTGAATGCAGAATTCCATAGATGCCAACAGAAAACTATCAGGGTGTGCCAGGCTTGGGGCCAGAGGCAGAACTTTCAAAGATACTTTGAAGATGACATAGATTTTGAAACTCCAAAATTAAAATACTTCACAGCGACTACCAGGAAACATTTTGTTCTATTTTAGAAACCATGTATAATAAAGCTCTGTAAATTAATGTATAGAATTACCTTAATCTTTTCTCTCCCTAAAAGTCAATGAAAAGCAGTTGAGAAAAGCCCAGTGGTTTCATTCTTGCTACAGTGTTATAAAACAAAACACCCGGAAGATGCAGTAAATAAAAATCCCCATTTGGCAGCTGACAAACCTCCCTTACACTCTGTTCTGGTACCACAGCTTTGCCCATATATACATTTGGCTGTGTTCTTTCACCTGCAGTCGCAGCTCCTGTTCACTAAGAGCTTTGAGAATCTCTGCAAGTCTTAGGAAACTTAGGAAACAGGAACTATTACCAGGGGTGTCCTGCCAGGGCAGAGACTGAAGGGCAGCTCCACCCTTCCATGTGCCACATCCCAGAGCAGAGCTCTGCAGCTCCCCGTCCCAGCGCCCGCTTTGCTCAGGAGCGCTGCAGAACAGCTGCACTGAACACACATCTACTTACAGGAAGTCGCTCACTGCTCTCAGTATAATAACAGCAAGCTCCAGCAACACCCTCACATGGAAATACTTCTTAAAAACACTCCTGGGTGGATTTTGGAGGCTGTTCCTCTTTGCAGTAAGGAGCCGAGACTACACATACCATCACTGCTCACAACAAATACGATCTAGAACAGCAGATGTTCCTTTTTAGGTGACAGCATGAGTTCCATCTTTGGGCTTTGAAGCAGAAACCACAGACCTTGAATTAATTCACACAATCATTTTGACACTGCTGAAATCTATATGACACTGATAAGTTATTTCACTTTTCCTGTTCAGGTGAAAGAATCCTGAAGCCTGGAGCAGTTTGTATATAATATCACACATGCTTTCCATCATCTCCATCCACCTTCAGCAAAATTATTTACTGTCTTTCACTCTAAAGGTTTATTAATTTGATCAAGGGCAAAGGATAGGTAGTATGCTCCACCAGTTAATAAAGTTTATAAAGCACTAGGGGATCTACTTGGATGAGAATCATCACAGAAATGCAAGACTTAATCAGACCAAAACCCGCTGCTAATGCCAGAGAGATGTAAAACTCATTTAGAAATTAGAAGGGGTGGCTGAGCAAGCAGACAAAATTGAAAAGTTTTATTATGAAACACAGGTACAAAGACTTTTAACCTAAGTTAAAGTTAGGCTTTTAAGGCTTAAAAAGAAAGTACTGTGAAATGCACTTGAGGTGAATAGTTGAAAGGCTACTCAGACATAAAGGATCTGCTAATTGTAAGAATTTACAAATGGGGGGTAGGAGGTTCTGGTAGAGAAAAACTATTCGAAAAAATACTTAAACGCTGAAGCTCTGTCAACATTATATGCTCTGAATTACAATAGGAGAGACAGAACTAGAGGGCTTTAAAAGAGCGCTGTCTAATCCAATGGGGATTCAAAGTGCAACCTGGAAGCTGGACTGAGCAGGCTGACCAGAGGTGTGGCTGTGTTCAGAGCGGCTCTGGACTCCCAGTCACACCCGGCCAATAACAGCAGATCCACATGTGTAACAGCACTCATTTGCCAATAAACCACTGATATTCAAAGGGACCTGAAGAATGGAAACACTCACTGCTGCACTCCAAGCCAACTCCCCTGGTTTTGGTGTTGTGGGTTTTTTTTTTTTGTAAATAAATGGGGTGGTGTAACAAGTGTTATTACAGTGCCATCTAGTGCAAACGAGGTCTTGGGATGAAGATGGCAGGCAGTGAAATATCTGCACCCAGAGCACCACCACTGCCTGCCCAGAAGGGGAGGAAAGCCTCTCCACTGGGGCCATGGGAGCTCCTTGTTAGGAGTTGGGGAATATGGCTTAATCGAAAAAATATTTCCAGTCTTGCCTTTGGGTGAATTGTCACTCTGAAATCAGTGTCACACATTTTAAGTGTCACAATATTAAGTACCTGGATTGTGTGCTGGGCTATTTTTTCTCCATCATTGTTACTTGCTTCTTCCTCGGACACACAAGTGAGAAGAGCTTTGTGCTGACAATCCAAAAATGGTCTGAACATGAACAAAACAGAACTCTGATTTGCTGGAGTGAGAAAAGGCTATGATCAGCTTAACTAGTAATAGTCTGTGAAATACTTGCTAGTACTTGGGCATGGGCCAACTTTGTACCTGCAACTGCTCACAGAATAGAGGAAGCCCCTTTCTCTCATGGTACCCCAAATATTGACAAGGTGGTCAATGCATCAGCTGACAAGCTGAGAAGAAAAGAGAAGCAGTGGTTAACTGTGCATGTTCCTTCTGCTAAATTATTCTAAAGTGAACCTCTTGGTCTTAACCTATGGAGCTTTTGCAGATTCCTTGAGGAGGACATAGAAATTCCAGCTGCTCACAAATCTACAAAGAGAGCCTGGTTAGTTACTGTGGACGCTGGTGACCTTGGGTCATCTCAATCAGATCCTCAGTGGAACTCTATGCAGAAAGAGCCACCGCAAGCTGCTGCCTCTGTTACAGAACTTTCTATTCCATCTCTTGTAAAGACAGATTTGGGTCCAAAATGAGAATGTCTGTTCATATCTTTGCTATGCAAGTGACAAATACTCATTAAATCTGCAGTAGTTTCCATGTGAACCCTGGAGACAAAAAAAAACAAGTTCTAAGGCACAGCTGCCATTCTAGCTTCAGAGCAGTTTTATTCACTTAACTTCCTTCAAAATTATAGTCTTGTATAAATTTTGTAGGCAATACAGAAAAGCAGAAAAGCATAAAACTTCCTATAAAAATTATGAGAGAATTGCTCATGTGACACATGAGCTGTCCCTGTTCCTTCCCAGGGAAGAGCACCCAAAAATCCAGGAGCTGAGCAAGGACAGGGGGTGCAATTCCACTGAGAGCAGCGGGATCACAGCTCTTTGCAGCATGGACAAGTTTCACTCTGGCTACACCCCCTGCCCTGGTTGGTGTCAGACCTCTGCAGCCTGGGAGATACAATCAATCCAGCTTCTACTACACCAAAAGAGAACATTCCTCTTGAAATCACAAACCACAAAGGAGGAGCAGCCCACTTCCCTCCTCTCCTGCCTACACCCCAATAAGCAGCCATACCCACAGGTGCAGTTTCTAAGAGAAGCCAGTGATACCATTGCTGCCTTCCTAACAGCCACAGTGCATGCGGAAACCATTTTCTGTATTTCTTTACTTCCTGAAGTTCTTCATGCAGTGATTCATAAAAGTAATGTCTGGGCCCACCATGGCTTTGTCAGATCGTCCCAATGCCCAAAAGCCAAAACAAAGGAGAATTTGTGTTAGTTTGGACCTCTCAGATCCTGAGCTGGCCAGAGACCTGTTTTATGCTCTGGTCAAACTGTATTTGTACCTATCCTTCCTGCATGGAAGAAATCCAACATTTTTGTTCTTCACTCACTCCTTCCACTTAGATATTCTGTATACAGAAGTCCCATATAAATCCCAACCCCTTTGTTTGGCCATTTATGGCTCCCTAGAGGCACATTACAATAGCTTTGATTAAAATACAAACCAAGTGAGTAATTGCAGGCTTTTTAATTTTACAGTGTCGGTTTGTCATTGTAATGGATATGTTGGAACATGAAAGTCTCTTAATGAATTAAAGGAAATGCATATTTAGAAGGGCTTAAAACTGCCCATGACCAGTAACCTCATATACTCACACAAAAATAAGAGAGGGAGAACAACTTTTCTTGTCAGTGATGCAAACCCCTAATAAAAATGATGAACTGTATGTCCTCCTGGTGGCAACTCTCAAAGTGCCCCGAGGCTTCATTGAATATCATTAAGCACAACTTTTGTGAACTTATTTTGAACAGGGTCTTCCATCTCTATATATCCAAAATGTTGAAAAAAGGTTATTTTTACAACAGAGCTGAATAGAAAATAAAAAGGAAAGCACTTAGTTAATATAGCTTATCCCCTCCAATCTGTAACATCTCAAATGAATAATCCTTACATTTCAGGAATGCTTGTTTCCAAGAGGCAGGTTCATGTTTTCCCTTCTCTGTGCTGTTCA
Source organism: Donacobius atricapilla (assembly GCA_013397315.1). NCBI lineage: Eukaryota > Metazoa > Chordata > Aves > Passeriformes > Mimidae > Donacobius > Donacobius atricapilla. The sequence continues at coordinate 247,891 of WBMY01015398.1, read as the reverse complement.
ACACTCAGAGTAAATTTCACAACAGACACAGTGAAAAGCACATTGTAGTGAGGTGCTGGAACATCATTTTTATTGCGAAGACCTAATGAGTAGATCTAATCACACTTGGATTCCCCTCTGATAAGCAGAGCAAACCCAAGTACCATTAAGGAAACTGATAAATTTGTCCTAATGCACACACAAGACATGTAGGAAATCCATTCTGACAGCTGCCGTAAATGGCAAAATCCATGGCTGAGTATTTTTTGGTATTTAAAGGGCAGCTGAGTAAAATAATTATTATGGATTTACACACATATCACAAAAGTAACACTGGTTGGTAGAGGGCATTTTATAAAGGAGAGACCTGCTCCCATCCCATCCCTTTGAATCTACCAGTCTGTAAAAATAACAATAGGAAACAGCAGATCTACAGTGTCACTGCTGCAGCCATGCCACAGAGTATTTATGTAGCATTGTCAGGACCACTATTATCCATCACATAACATGGACCAGATTAAACTGAATTTTGCAACAGAACATCTCATTTTCCTTCCACTTTATGCATGAAAATTACATGCACTTGTGTGCACACAAATGCAAAAATTAATTCAAATTTTATCCCTTTAAGGGAAGGCACTTCTGGACATTAGAAAAGGAACAGAGCTTAAAAATAAAAATAAAATAATAATAATAATTTTTAAAAGACCAGATGTTTTTCTGCATCTATCAGAGCTACCAAGGCAGGAGCAGACTGTTTTTCATGGCTCATTGCTCCCCTCCCAGCGTCTCTGGGCATATACACGTGACTCATAAAGATTTCTGGGTTTGGTGGTCTCCGCTTTACATGGCAATTTCTGCAGCTGAAAAAACAGAAGATAACAGTACACTAAGCTGTTTAAGGCAGCTGTGACTCTTGCTTAGACACCCTTGGCAATGTGTCAAGTTGCACTGTCAGAATGACTCAATATTTTTCCTGATTTCAGCCCAAATCCTCAGACGTGCCAAGCACCTGAAATTCACAATAATTAGAAAGTGGGAAGGATTCAGTAACTTCTCTCGCAGCCCTGAGACCTTAAGCTCACTACACACGCTGAGGATTTTAATAGCTTTCCCCTGGCATTTATGCACTGACCTTTTAGGAAAGCACTTCCAACCTCTGAGAGGTGCAGCTCTGCTTGGACCTGGGCAAACGCAGTGGCAGAGTGACAGCGGGTTTGGAAAAGGGAAATACACATTTATACTCTGCACCTTCTTCCCCAGGGCTCCTCCCACAGCCACTGAGCACGCCCCAAGGTGATGCGTTCTGCTGATTTCTACCCATCCCAACCCCACCCTTTGGCACTTGCAGATCTTTAACAGAGTCAACACCACTCCAGGTGTTATCTATTGGAATTGTTTTTTCCTCCCAGCGAGGACTACATTGAGTAGCAGTCAGTCCTGGGTCCTGCCAGATCATCACACTCACTCCTGCCTTACTCAGGGCAATTGATCCTAATGGGGCTTTTCTCCATAGAAATGTCCCCATCCCACACCTCTGACACCAATTACTGTGAGCAAAAACTGTTCAGTGCAGTGCCTGTCAAAATGAGCCTGTCGCAACCACTAATTTTATAACTCTTGCAAAAATAGTTCAGCTCTTCAATCACGTTTATCTGGCAAATAACTTGTAATATGTAAAGGAAATAAAGATACTTTAATAAATTTACCTCTCTTCACTTAAATATTTTTTTGCTAAAAATCAGCTCTTTTCCCAAAAGCAGTATGTGTTTGATAAGTGTAAAATTGACTCTGCTTCTCTTTTTAGCAAAGGAATGTGTATTAGGAAATAAAAATGCAAACAATTGTTCCTCCTGCTTGCTATTCATTGCTCAGATACTGAAAGTCTCTTTCTGAATAACATGAATTGATGTTCTTGTCAGTAGCAACAATATTTACAGAACAATGTTACATTTAATGTTACATTAAAGATGAAATTGAAAGTAAAGATGTGATTCTACTAAAGGAGACATCAAAACAGGCAGACTATCTCACCCTTGCAAAGACTGCTCACCTTTTGTCAAGATGTTTTCCTTAGTATTCATAAACCTTTTGTATTTGATGTTGACTATTTAAATCCGTTATTACCTGTCAAACTCTCTGCAAACGTTTGTGGTATCAGAAGGAAATAAACATCAAGTTATTACAAAGCATAACAAAAATCCGGGGTATTCCATAAGCTAAACAAAGTTCCACCACTCAGTTAAGGATGTTCCTTGTGACAAACACAGAGAAAATGTTCTGAAAGGGAAATACAGAAGCACTGGAGCTCCTCTGACTCCCTGGAGTCTTCCAGCGCACCTCAGGAGCTCGTGCAGCCCCCAGCACAGCGGCTCTGTGCCCAACACTACCCCTAAAACTGGCACAGAGCAGACCACAGGGCAAACTGTCTCAGCAAGACCACCGAGCACAAGAGGAAACTTCACCTGAAGAATTTTATCTCCATGATTTTCAAGATGGGAAAACTATGGTGTCAATTCCTTCCAAATATTCTGCTAAAAAAGTAATTTCTTAACTCAAGAAAGGAGAAGAGCGATGCATTGAGCACATAGCGGATAGAAAATGGTCACGTTTTATTATTCACTTGGAGATCAATAAATACACCCCCACAGCCATTGAAAGCTCAATCAAAACTCACAACTCATAAAATCCAAATTAAATTTCTTTTTTTTTCCATACACAGAAGCATAATGCACCAAAATATATCACAAGAAAATCCAAGAGACGATCTAGATTGGTTTTTGGATTCTCTTTGACCAAGGCAACAGGGGAGAGAATTCCAGAGGCAGACATCTCAGAGCTGTGTATTTTGTCAGCAGTGCTCTCCCCTCTCTCAAGGAGAAACCAACCCTCTTCCCAAAGGAAGGAGGGAATCAGTTCAGGAGACTGCGGAGAAGCCTTGCATAAACTCACCACAGAGAGAAAGAAGTGTAAAAGAGACCCTTGAACATAAATATTTTGCAATTATGGACAAGATGATGCAGGCCAATTAAGAGAAAAAACCAACAACAATCCCAAACAAACAAAACAAACCCCATAACAACAACGAAAACCCCAAACCAAACAAAAAAACCCGAAAAAATAGAACAGGGCATCTGGAGAAAGAGGGAAGGTGTAGGTAATATTTTACCACACATTTCATCCAGAAAAAAAGAAATACCATTTCAAAAGACTGCTTTAAATTTTAAAAATAAATAAATAAAACCCTAATGATGCTGAGTATTTGCAGCAGGGACCCTGCATGAATGGAGAGTTGATGCTTTAAACAGGTTTTTCTGTTAGAGGTTTATTCAAAGCAAACAATTTTGGAAATGCAAAGAAGGAAAAAGGTTGAGGAAAATACTTCTCTCTCACAGGAGTGAAAATGAAAACAGTAATAATCAAATGCCTCTAGAGAATTTGGTATTAAGCACTACCAGTGACAGAAGGAAAAAACCCAGAAATTCAAATGTATTTCAACTACGATATGCACCCATTAATATTCTTACCTCTCAAATTTTACATATCTCCTTTCTTTCCTCAGTGAAATCAGAAAATGGCTTATGAGGAAGAATGGAAGGCTAAAAAAGCAAATCAAATGGAATTGCAGCAGGTAGGTAAAAATCAAGCCATGCTTTGAGCCAAGACAACTTTCTGCACAGATTTACATTATTGTGTAACTAAGGAATTCTGCCATAATTTTGGACAAATCTGCTGAGGAGTGTATTCCCAAAGCCAAGCAGAGGATGTATAGTTACTCAGAAAATAAGTATCCTCATTTGTCCATGGTAATGAAGCTGTAATCTTACAAAGTGCAAAAAATTATATTTTTTTGGTGAAAAAGACTTTTTTTTTTTTAAACATGCTTCTAAACTTCATGCTTTTCTGCTGAGTTTCCACAACTGGCATCAGCAGACTCACACAGCTCATGGCAGTATTTGGTAAAGCAGGCTGATGCCAAAGAACTCTCCTTTTTTTTGAGGCAAAGGATGCAATTTTCTTCTAACTGCACAGTGAAACGAGGTACAGCCAATAGATACCTACAGTCGGTGCAAGAAACAAGAGAGCAACGTTAGAAAAAACATTCTACTTTTTTATAATGCATCTGAAATAGCCAAACTGCCCTTAACCAGAGGGATAAAACTCCACACAGGGCTGAAGGTTCCATCCCCCTTTGGATGAACCAGCTGATAAAAGCACTCCAGTGGCAACGCCACTGTGTTCCTGCTGGCACTGGGACAATGCTCTTCCTCCAGACAGGTGGGGTGTCCCCAAACCAGCCACACTCCCCCCTTCCCCCAGCCCTGCGGACACTCAGAGCAGCGCTCGCCCTGCGCTGCCAGGGGGGCCCCAGTTCCCATCTCCCCTTCAGCCCTCCCTATCTCTCCCCTTTCCCCAGCCCCCCAGGGATGCACACACCTGCCCCCTCTCTCCTTCACCCCCTGCCCCTCAGGTCACCCAGCAAAGGGGCAGTTTGTCTGGGAACCCTCTCCCTTCCACAGCTGCTCCCTGGCCCCCGTTTTTCACTGAGCTTCCCCAGCAGAAACAGCACCACAGCCTTCCCTGAAACTCTCCTCAAATTCCCACTGCAGACACACACATCTGGAAAAGAGGTTTTCCTGGGTAAATATTGGACGTTGTTCAAAAACCAGTTACCAGTTCTTGCTACAAAGAACACAAGCTCTAATTTAGGGATATGTTTCTGTTTTATCAAGCCCAAGATCTGCTTTCTAAAACCACAATTCCCCTCCTACCAGGCTGCTGACCAATATATTCTGATTCTTTTCACTGAAACTCATGATCGTGCTGTGTTTTCATGTGGAGATGAAAATTGGAAAATAGGTGTACAGGTTTATTCTGTCATTTTGACAATCTGATTTTGCCTTGTGATGTTTTAATCCACTTTCCATACTTTCAACACTAACAAATTCTGACAAACTTTTCCTCACCCTTGAAGATAACATCCTCATAAATGACCTTACACTTTGTCTGAGGCTGGGAACATGAATTTATTTCCTTTTATCACTTTGTACTAAAAAGGAAGAAAATGAACCATTATTAAAAAGGGCTTTCTTCCCTTCCCTTTTAATTCTCCTTAGGAATAACAGTTTCTTTTCTTTTTGTCTTTTCCTTCTGAACTACAGGTACAGTCCTATTATATCACTTGCTGATGCCTTTAAGCATACTATTTCAGCTCAAATGCATTCTTCAAATCAATGAAAATGAATTAAATTAGTACCTACAGGCAAAATAAATTAAATAAAATATACAATAACACAGGTCTTAAATGTTCTTCTCTGTGCAAAAACAGTAATTCAGTGACTGACATTCAAGTAAATAATTTTGTGCCACTAAAACGAAATATCCACATCTTCATTTCTTTTCTTTTTAAAATTTAAGATTTTTTCAGCGTTCCAATAGATAAAGGTAATAATCTGTTTTCCTACAGAGAAAAGTAAGGCAGAGGACCCTCAATTATGTTTCATTGAATTATACCACTGACAAAAATACTGGTTTTCTAGGAGCTAAAAGTGAATTTCTTTCTTTACCCACAGAAGAAAACAAAATCTGTGGAAAAAGCAACCCATGTTGTTTCTCACCCAAGGTTATGCTATCAATATGGTATTTTTAGGAGCAAGAATTGTACACATCGTGCTTGGAGCACAAGGATTTCAATTTCTGATACAATTATCCTCAAGAATCAAGGCTGAGCACACATCCACGTTTAAAATGAGATGGTGGATGTTCAGTAACATTGTCACCTGTGATTTTCCTAGATTAAATTAGGATTTGTGCCAGCTGTTATTACTAAGTGTTCAGCACCACCTCCAACATCGTTTCTTACAGAATCTGAACTATGTGTTACAAACCTTTTCCATCTAAACCACAACCAAAAAAACCCACCTTGATTCAAATTTAAGGTTCACTGTGTTAGAAGTTCCTTAGAAAGATAAATAAATTGTGAAAATGAACCTTTTGACAACTACTATTTGTATAACATTTACAATCTCTGTGTGGTAGCCATAAATCTGAGAGGAAGGAATTATTTCAGGAAGTAACAGGGCTGCACTGGTGCCATGAATGCATGCATGGATTCCTAGGTCTAGATCAGGCAGAAGTCCCAAGGGATATTTCACAGTTCCCACTCTCTTCTTCCAAATTATCTAAAGTAAAAAGAGTTTAGGCATCCACTAGAATTAATTTTTCCTTTAAAAAACAAGGAATTTTAGAATACAGGACAAAAATAATAACAAAAAAGCTTTCAAACTTGCTTTCCTTTGCTCCTTCCTGCCTAAAGCCTACCTGATTACCTTGTTTAGCCCCAGCCACTAAGCACCTCATGATTTTTCCTGTAATAACAAGGAACATTTCAGATGAGACATGGACACAAAGTAAATTGTCCAAGCTGCCCTCGAGCCCACGGATTTCTCAAACTCCAGCCTAATTCCACGACCGACAGCCCATCCCCTGCCTTTGCAGTAGCTGAGAACCCGGAGCACATTTCCAAAGCTCATTTTGAGTTTGATTTTAGCCCAGCTGATGCTGCCTCCAAGAGAACTCCTCTTGTGAGCGTGTGGGGAAGGCTGCGGCTGCCAGGCTGAGCTGCTGACAGCTCCCCAGAGCCCCTGGACAGCCCGTGCAGAGCTGGCAGCTCCTGTGTCCAGAACTCACCCTCGGCTGCCCAACGGCATCTGGTGCTGGGAGAAAGCACAAACACCTCCTGGCCAAAGGGACACCTGCTCCCGGGCAGGCTCCAGATGAAACCTCAGCCCTGGAAGGCCTTCCTTTTGAATGGGGAAAGGATGACTTTTGTGGGCAGCTATTTTTAAATTTTTCCTTTCAAATGCCCGTGAAAGCATCTACTAATTTCAGATGATGTCACGCATAGAAAGTGAGTGAGCACACTTTTTTCTCCCTAAGATTTGAAACAGACTAAAAAGAATAATTATTTCCTCTTATTTTTTAATGAGAATTGCCAGCCCCTCAGCAGGTGGAAGGACACTGCCTGCAGGAGCTTTTTTGTTGGCTAAAAACTTGGTTCATATAATCAGCATGGTAATTAGCAAGCTCTTTGCTATTAAAAGGAACTCATTACTGCTATATTTTGCTGATTGATCCATACTCATGAAGTAATTTAAAAATGTAAAAAGCATTTTGTGAGCCACTTAAAACCTTCAATATGACTATTGAGACAATGCAATTGACAGTTGTCTTTGACTAAACTTCAATCTGTAATTCTTTGTAGCCCTTCAAGCAAATCCACGGGGAACTGGAAAATGAAAATAATTCCCTCAAGTCATATATTGTTCTCTGCTATTTGTCAGAATTCCCTTGCAAGGGATGGCGCCTTTGATTCAAGTACATGCTCAGCTCAGGTTCTGTGACATTTTTGAGGTGATCTTGCAATCCAACCCAGAGGCCAAGCTTCCATACAACTCGCTGGAGCCACTGGATTGCCCTGGCTGACTCTGACCTCGCTGCTCTTTGCCCTCAGGGCTCGTGGCAGGCTTGCTCTGCCCATGAGCTCCCATGGGGAGATGGCCCTCTGAGAAGCCATTTGAAGGGGAAATCACCTCCACTCAAAATTAATGATTAGTATGGATCTCAAACTGTTGTAGGATGAGTTACTTTCAACTTTGGACCCTCTGCCAGGTTTTCTCATGCTTCAAAAAGAACTGATAAATTATCCAACAATTTCTAATATTGAAATGCCAAGAGGAGGGAGAAGAATGAGGGAAAGATGGCAAGAGGGTGGACATATGTCAACTGTTCAAAGAATTTCCCTTATTCAGGGAAATCTCAAGTGAAATTCTGCCTCCAATTAAGTCAACACACGGCTCACTGAACTCAACAGTGCCAGGATTTCATCCTTGACCTACTGCCTTGAACTCCATCCTTTAGTGCTTCTAACAAACAGGCTGTTCCTTTCCTCCTGACCAGCCCAGGTGCCACCTCATTTCCAAGCTGGCTGTGGCTCGGAGGCTGACACTGTTCTTTCAGGCATAAAAAAAGAATTGCCATGGCAATGCAATCTGCTATTTATAGGCTCCCCGACAGCCCCAAATTATTTTACAACCCGAAAGGACATCCACTAGTAACTGAGACAGATACATTTTTGACAGGGATCATAAGTAACTATGGCTGGCCCAATTCACTTGCTACTAAAGTAAAAAGCAGACTTCACTGAGAGCTGGCTCTGGCCCTGAAGTCAGGCAGTGCGGTCCCCCAGCACCTGCAATAGGAAGGGAATACAGATTTCAGCTCAGGCAGTCGTGAGAGTCAGGATCTGTCAGCCCTTGCCCTGGAGGGCGAAGGACAACCACACCCTGTTCATGTACCTCTGTGCAAATCTGATGGGAACTTGATATGGAAAAGTGATTTCCACCGCTCAGCTGGGCGATTTTCTTTCCATGCTCCCATGGGCAGATTTTCCTGCCAGGACTAACACTGCTGATACGCTGTTCAGAGCAATTCCTTTAAAATAATGAATTTCAATATTTAAAGATCTATTTCCCTTCTCTATTCCTCCCCATTTCCATATTTTGAAGATGAAAGGATTATGCTACTTCAGCCTTTGCTCTTGTTTTTTTTGGTGTATTAAGTATTTTTAGGCTCTTTTTTCCATCTACAAAAATAAGTGCTTATAACATTCTTTTTGCTTTAAGAAATTTTTTCTTGCTTTCAAGCTGCAGAAACAACTCTTACCGAGTATTATTTTTATCTTTCTTAGAGATAGATGATTTATTTTTAATTGCTTCTTTAGGTCAGGATGCTGCTTACCAGTATGCCTACATTTACTGTGTTCATTAATTTAAGCTTTTTTAAAAAGTAATATGTCAAATCACTTTTTTCTTCTTGGAAAGGGAATTCATGGCGGATAAAAGAGATCAATTGTTAATTCGCATTAATCAAAAGTAAAAACAAACAAACAAACAAACAAAAAAACCAAACCAAAAAAAACCACCAAGAGAACCCAACAAACTAAGAAGCATCTTGAAGACTCAAGTCCTCTGTAGATTGAATTTATTCCAGGTCATACTTTACCAGCAGAAGCTCTCCTAGGAAATTAAAGCACAGGGAAATGGAGGTCTAAATCCTCCTATTGGGGTCCTCTGTTTTTATTTCAACACACAAAACAAAAATCCCACTTAAAATTTTTTAAAAATAAGAAGAAGGAAAAAGAGAGAAGTAAATATGAAAGAGAAAGAACCGTCTCCAAGGTTACACAGAGTCGAACATGGAAACAGAGACCACAGCCTGATCTCCAAAATACTGAACTTCAGTTAATCCCAATTCAGCTGTGCATCCCCTCAGACATAATAAATTAATATATTCATAAAAGTAAAAGATCCTAAATCAGCAAATAAATTGATCAGCGACAGAATTGCAAGTGAATTCACCCTTTTTAATTTCCTGCCCTTGAATTTAACAAATATGAAAAAAGCACATGTAAAATCTTTTGGAAAAAAATCTCTGCTTTTCAGTCCTGCATATTTATTACATGGAGTACAAGGGAGAGCCCATAACCATCCATAAAATGATTTATAACCTGTTCTGCTATGAAGCAGTGTATTGAAAAACAGCCAGTCCAGAACTGCCTTGAAAATGTGAATCAGTGATCTAGTATATATAAAGTACAAAAATAGCTTTGAACTCTAACTAACATTATTTTTGTCTATTCATTCTCTGCTTGGGAAAGTAAATTTGGACATGATAGTGTAACTACTACACTGTGCTGAAGTTTCTGTTAGGGAATAAATTCCATATAGAGACAGTTCATCTGTTTCTACAAATAAATAAAAGTTAGTGTAACAAATAAAAAATGCCTTGTGTCAGACACCCAAGAAAAGAGTCCCCTAACCACACAGAAACTTTTCTCAATAATCATCTTTCACTTTGAAGAGCAGCATCAAACCAAGAAATGCAGCCACCTTTAATCCTGGGGTATGCTGCTGAGCACAAACATGTTCTCAATGCTTCCACTTCCCCAAGATCTGCTTAAGGTCACATCCCTGGAATTCTAAGATTTGGAAGTTCTCACCTGTCTATTACTTCCTGCTTTACTACACTTTAAAAAATTAAGTAATGGGGGTTTGCTTCTTTGAACCAAGGACAAGGCTGTTATGGAATCAGGGTGATTTTACAGATTTTACTGATTTTAACACTGTAATCAGAAAATATTGCTGTATTTTCCTTTCAGTCACTTTGGTGCCATAGGCAGTTTTTGCATGTTCCAATGAGACATGGTTAGTATATTCTACAGGATCCATGATTTTATTCCAGTTTCTCAGCATATCTTCTGTTCTGCTCAGACTCATTTTCTGCCTGTTTTAACTGTTTGTCTCATAACAGGCAAATCCCTTCCTTAGAAAATGCCACTCATGGGCCTTCATTGCTTTATGAACCAACACTGACTTTGTGCCAGCAGTCTTGTTTTTTAAATAACTAATTTATTCATTACTCCAGGCTAAAGTAGCTTTTATTATCAAACGAGTCTGCAGTGTGAGCTGATTTCCTCTTTTATCACAGAGTTCTTGTCTCATAGACCTAACCTTGTGGACTTAAGTCAACCTGTAGCAACGCTCTGAGTGTCAGAACTGTCCTCAGCGTGGCTGACAAACCCACTCTAAGTGCCACTGGGAGCTGTACCTTACTTTAGGGATGCATTCCAGCGTGGCACTGTCAATTTTCCTGCACAGACAAACCTGAGGAAGATATTTCAGTGAAGCTTACGTTGTTGTGTTAAAAAACCAAACAGAATCACCCTGTTCATGCTTTTAAAAGCTTCTCTGCTTTATAGCGTCCCTAGATTGAAATTCTGAAAATACAAAGCAGTATTTTAGAAGCCCAAGTTTTTCCTGTACCCAACATCTTTGCTGTGTCTGGCAACAGATTAAGTGAGCTGAGACAGAACACAACTTCTGAGCTCTGACGTAATATGTATTTTAGATTTAGATAATAAATAACTTATTGCTCACCCTGCGACTCTACATTGTGGCATTCTTTTTATGTTGTTCTTGATAGTAAAGAAGGTTGTGTTATTTTTGTAAAGATTTTACATGTGCCCCACTTAAGCTAATGATGGCAAAGGAACCAATCTGTCTGGGTTTAGTGGAACTGAGAGCTCTGAGCTTACATTGCTTCCATTCTGGGCTGTAAACTGCCTACCAACGTTCACCTGGTCCTCTGGCACCTCTTTATGCTCTTAATTTTAAGGACAGACAGCAATATATTTCTTTTAAACATGACACAGAATTTGAGAAGGACACTGTGGAAACTAGACCCTTTAATAATGTATTTTCTTTTGTCTTTTTAGACTTTGGTAAACAAGTGAAAATTTCGAATTCCTTCTCTTCACAGTGAAGATTCCCTCAACCTTCACCACAATGCTATGACACACTTTGTCAGTGTTCAGCATAACTGCAATAACTAAAGTGATAAAAAGAAAGAAAAATTAAGAGCCTGTAGCAGTATACAAAAAAAATTACTAATATGAGTGAGAAGGCAGTACCAGGCCTCCTTATTCTAGCTAATACAATAATTTTTTATGACAATAATTAATAGCTTAATAAGAAACATGGAGTTACCACTGACAGCAATGCAGATTCCTGTAACAGGGGACAAAATTATATACATGCATTTACATAAGCACTGCAAAAATCACCCTTTTTGCATCTTTCTTCTCAGATAATCCCACATCAACATCATTAAACTAATCTATATCCCTGGCTCAAGAAAAGTAAAAACCCTCTGCAATTAGCCATTTCCTCTGAATGAGGTTTGAAGCATAATCTGCATTTTTATTCACATCGACTTCCTTTGCTAAATACACAGGGATCTGTGTTTCCATAACTGAAATCAGTGTATTTGCTCTCGATTGCACTGCTCAGCTCAGATTGGCTGTTTATTTAACTGAACAAGTATTCCACAGCAATTTGCAAGAACCAAGATTATCATCTGACATCCCTGCGATTGACCCACAGAGACACACTCACTGAACCGTTTGGTAAAGAAAGTTTGGCATATTGAGAAAAGCATTTACACATTCAGTGACTCAGGAAGAACTTTGTACTTACATGGGCAGGGGCTTTGTATAATAAAATTACTATTTCCTGTATCTGCTGAAAATCTCATATTGGAAATCCCAGTATCCCACTTCCTATTTAACACACACAGTGCACCATTATATTTTGATCAGCCACCACATATCAAGATCTTCTTTCTTCTCCTATCACTTCTGATGAAAAATCTGTAATTTGTGGTAGAAATATTTTGCGTGAATCTTTAAATGTTCTTGAATTTCATGATACTAAGTTTCATGCTAACTTTTTCAAAGTTTTCTAATTCTTTCCACATTATATTCTGATTTCTTCCTTAGTAAAGAATGTTTTGTAAGTTTGCCTCAGCAGATTTCTTGCACCAAGGGTCACTAAAAGTACGAAAATATGAAATATAACCAATCTCAAAACTTGGAGTAATTCCACTGGGAGCCATTAGGAGCAGCCTCAGTAGCATAATTATTCTCATAACTAAGCACAAAAAGAGAGGAGAAGGCTTTTATTTATTCTTTCTATAGATAAAAGACAGAAAATAAAGGCATTGCATTAAAAAAAAAATTTAAAGAAAAAAATCTTTTGCATTATGGGCAAAGAAAAAAATCTTCCGTGCTATTCCACAAGCTGCTGTTGAAGCTGGTGCCTAAGAACAGCCCTACGATCACTGAGGAGGAGATGACAGCGGGCAGCGGGCTCAGCTCAGGCCGGGGTACCCCTGCTCACGGGCAGGGCCACGCTGCAGGGTGAGAGCAGGCCCAGCAGAGGTTTTGGTTTTGAGGCTGATGTCCCTCCTGCAGCACAGAGCTGCAGCAGCCCGGCTCAGAGCGAGGCAGGGACTGCAATTCCCCACCATCACCGGAGAATCTGCTCCTACAGCTCTGCTGCAGCGGAGAAAAGGCTACGGGCAAAGCCTCTGCACAGCAAGGGGGAGCAAAGGGAGGAAGTTATGACATGGGGACACTTTCATGGCATTAGCTCTTAATGGCGCGGCTCTGTATTGCCAACAGCTCCGAGCATTACAAAAAAGCTCTTCCTTTGCCATTATCTGCTTTATGCTGGTTTAAAGCTGGCTTGAAGCCAAGGTTCAGCAACCTTGCATCAGGGAATAGTTTACAGGAGAGCATAACGATGATCAAGATCTGTACTATACACCATAAAACTGAGACAAAGTGATTTCCTTTGTCACTTTTTAAATGTCGCCCTCCTTATTCTGCTGCTTCACTGAGGTTTCATAGTGGCCTATCTACACACACAGAGTAGCAGAGGAGACTTTTGTGGCCCTGCATCAAGCAGCAAGCTTAGCTCAGGTGCTACTATTCCCCTCCCTGCTTCTGCTTTGTCGTCCTAGGAAGATGGTTATTCTGACAAACCGATAATTTAGGGTCCTCTGAAACGTTACAAATACTCTATTTCTGTAAGCTTTGTGCTTAACTGTGCAACTGTGAGAGATTTGCTATCAATCTCAGAAGAGCGAGTTGTTACAACACATACAGCTAAAGCTTTAAACAACACCTGGGGCTTCACCAACCAAAGGCAGGGCAGAGACATTCAGCAGACTGGGCAGGGGCAGTAACTCCTAATCCCTTCCTCTGCACAGACCTGGGGAGAATTTCGTGTTCCCACACCCGCAAACACTGTCAGCTGGGCACCAGACACAGGACGGGCTTCTGCAAATGCATTAATTGCAAGAAATACATAGGCAAAGCAAAGCAAAAGAAGCCAGAATTCTCCTTTGTTCAGCCTTTCAGATTTCAGTGAAAGATGGTAATGAAGTTGAAAAGTTTTGTTTCCAACTTCAGGTGTCATAAAAGCAAATAATATATAATAGTGGAAGCCAGATGGGAGTCAAACACATGTCCTTCAAGAAATGTCAGGGATTTTTCATGAAATGTGAAGAGAGAAAACAAGAGGAAGGGAGAAAATATTCTCTCTCAAACTGACATTTTGATGATGCTCCAGGCAACTTCATTTAGGCTTTAGCTGCTGCCTTGCTGAGCAGCCTTTGACGCTGCCCCAGGCAGTTCTCATCTAGCCTTTGGCTCCTGCTTGGTCAGACACCTTTTGGTGCCATTTCTGATTTATGTGAGCAGATCTTATCAATTTCACATATATAGGATTCTTTTTGTCCATCTCACAATTATGTAACTCTCTGATGTAATCGTAGATCTTAGGCTTAGTATTTTAATTTAATTTCCTTCAATGTTTTCTTTTTCCTTTCCTCCCTACAAGTGACTCAGAAAAACCCATTCTTTCTGCTCAATGGAATGCTTCACATGCTTTGATGATTCTTTTTTTTTTTAATTTTTTTTTTGTGCAGAGTGGAGAAATATGCTTTCTTTGTATTTATCTCTTATTTGAGCGTTTTATACACAAAACGTTGAGTGCATGTCTGTCAGAAACAGATATTCCATGCCCTTCTGCTCCAGACAATTTATCTTGGCCTTATCGAGCAAGGCTGTAAGAGATCTAGAATAAGATGGCTGCTGCGGCTGTGAACACCTGCTGAGTACTCCTGCATTAACAGCAAGAGTAGTAAAAAGCTGCAGCAGCTCTCTGCTTCCCTCACGCTACTTGAATTTAGTTATTCCTTGACTGAAAGACCTAAATGTAGATTAGACTGTAGCACTGAGGTGTCATCATTTCAACTAATTTGAGTAGAGGGAGAAATGTTTGACCAGTCAAATATTCCTAGATTATTTTCCTCATTTTTACTGTTCATTTTCATTCCACACATTTCATATACATTCCTTTAGATCACACCCTGTGACTTCTCGAAGCGATGGACAAACTTCAACGAACATTCAAAGAAAGTCTAACTATTAAAGGGTCCCCATAATTTTAACCTGAAACAAACTGTACTGCATACACAAATCTATCTTCAAATTTACATGACAGCTTCCCCAGTGCCACACCACGAGATCAAAATCACTGTAATGGACATTAATTGTGCAAAGGAACCACTGCAGACACTTGGAGCTCTCAGAGTAGGGTGCACGTCTCTAAACAACTGATGAACAACGACTGCTGTACTAACAACGCTCCACAGGTGAAGTTTGGTGGTTTGTTTGTTTTCTTGGGTTTTATTTCTGAACAAGCTTATTCAGGGAGAAAAAAAAAGATCAACAATTCAAATCCAAGAAGCAAATGCAAGCCTGGAAGTCTCAAGTTTAGTAGCACTGAGTTTTCAGGGCATAAAAATGATGCAAGATGGCAAAAATAACTTTCTGGTGAGGTCAAATTGCCTGGGGTGACCAACATTTCAGCAAAAAGCCATGCAAGTTCTGCAGTTTAAGGAAAACAAACACAAGAATGAATTCTACATGGAGAAAGGCACTGCACATACCCAAAAGCATTACAACAGTCTTCATCTATTTCATAATGCTGCAGCCCTGACATCTTATAGCTTTTGTATTGATGCAAATGAACTTTTAACTTAAGGAGGACAGGAACACAAGGCAGTATAAATTTACATGAGGCTAATGCCTGTATGAATGCACAAAAACAATCACAAAGGTCTGTCTGGATGGTTTACACAATGCCATGCTGGCATTTTACTTTCATGTTTGGCTGGAAAATGTTCAGTATTGATGCTCAGTAATACAAGCTGAACAACAGTTCTCAAAGAAACACCTACACACCAGAGTAATTTTAAAATTAAAATTATTCTTTTTGGAACTCCTATAAAAGAATGTAGTTCCTTTTTGCTGTAATATTTTCATGTTTTATTTGTGTTCTAACTGCAATGGAATTTTAATTCAGATTTAAGTCGTTAAAAAATTTACAATCGTTCTTCCCCAAATAATCATGGAATTAATGTTAAAGAATTGGAAGGGACCTTAAAGATCCTCTTGTCCCATCCTCCCCTGCCATGGTCAGGGACACCTCCCACTAGTCCGGGTTGCTCCAAGCTCCTTCCAACCTGGCCTTGGACATTTCAAGGCTTGAGGCATCCACAGCCTCCCTGAACCTGTTCTGGTGTCTCACCACTTTCACAGTAGGGAATTTCTTCCTGGTATGTAACCTAAATTTCTCCTCTTTCAATTTATACCTGTTTCCTTGTCCTGTAACCTCTGTTCCATCACAGTACCTCATTTTGTCAAAAAGCTCCACAAGTAGCAAGCACATTTTGCCAAATATGTCTGAGAAACCTGCCTGCCCCCAGTCAGAATAATATTTGAGATGAGGCCATATCTGCCAAACAGCTGAGCTGGGTTAGCAAATTCAAAACTTGCATCATTGCCAAAACGCAGATCCTTAAAAAGCTCCACCAAAAAAAAAAAAGCCTAACAAAAAACCAAACCAAAACAACAACAAAAAAATGCTAACAAATCCTCCTGTAATTAGCCCAAATCCTCACTTTCATGGTGAACCACAAAATATCCCTTTTAGCTCTACTAGCACTGGTTCAGTTGGGATCAGATCTTTCATGCAACCTCATTGTGGTCTCCCAAGGAGAAGCAGAAGGGCAGGACCAGATTTTTTCACTCTCATGACCAGAGACGGGACTTGAGGAAATGGCTGGGAGCTGAGTCAGGGGAGGTTTAGACTGGAGAGCAGGAAAAGGTGGGCAACCCAAAGTGTGGCTGGGCACTGAACAGGCTCCTCACGGTGCTGGGCACAGCCCCAAGCCTGGCTGAGCTCAGGAAGTGTTTGGACAACACCCTCAGGCACAGGGTGGGACTCTCGGGGTGTCCTGTGCAGGGCCAGGAGCTGGATTCCATGACCCTGATGGGTCCCCTCCAATTCAGCACACTCTATGATTCTGTGATCATAGTTTTATTGTTAGGTAATGGAAAATATCATGTTTCTGTAGCTCTTTTCCTCCTAAATTATGATGATAAAACTTGTGCTGTTAAAATGGCCTTCCCAGTTTCCTACCCTCTCTGCCTGAATACTGTTTATTCCCACCCATATACTGAGTGATAGCTCCCACAGTTTCTACAAATAACCTTTGCTCCAGAATATTATTATGGTGTCCTTTAATTACTGCATCATCAGGGACTACAGTTATCAAGAGTACAGCAAACTGACTTGAGTAAATCATTATCTACTCAGGCTTAGATGTCACAAACGTGCTGGGAAAGAAATAAATTATAGATCAATAGTACCAGGACTGGAATGATCCATCCCACTTAATTAGAACTACCATATTTCAGTACCGTTAACAGTTAAAAAGAAAATTAAAAAGTCAACCCCTTAAATAAATCTTAATAAGGCTGGTCCTTAAACTACCATTCTACAAAGATGGGGGGTTTAATGCACAATCATAAAATAATTTAGTAGCAATATCATTAGCAAGAGCTGGATTTCAAAATAATGGCTCTTCATACAGCCAGTATGAACCACTAAAGCTTCACAGCCTTGCATGGATGGACTGGGCTGGGGAGCTGGGAAATTGTTGTTAAATTTCTAGAGGATTTCTAGGTTCTAGATATCTAGATCTAGACTTCTAGGTTTAGCTTAAATGTCTTCAAACGTATCTTTGTGTCAAGTTTATCCTGCATTTTGGGAAAATTTCAGAAGCTTGAACTGGTTAAAAGGGTTGACTGGAGCAGGCATGCATCCCCCAGTGCATCCATCTCTACCAACTAAATCTTAGCCTTGGAAGTTGTAACAAGTCAAGCGTAAAAATGCTATTATAAAGTAAAATAAATTTAAGGGAAAAAAAAACCAATACTAAAACCACAAAAAATTTATTTATTTGCTCGTTAGTGGAAGAGTGGTTCTCTCCTTTAGGGCAGAATGATGTAGCCATGTGATATATTTATGATACATTTACTGTCCCCTTAGCCTTGCAATTAACCCCCACTCCCAGAACAGCCCCTAGAGTGGATTCAGTTGTTCTCAAACCTACTTTCCATCCTCAAACTGCAAGTCAAATCTATCCCTCAACCAATTTTTTATGACAAGCTGAAAAAAAAATTAGTTTTTTCCCAACTTGAAACTGGGCCAGGATTACAAGAGGAAAAAAGAAACTAAAATAGGGCGAAACTCATGTACTGCACACGAGGTGTCCCAGAAGTTACACAATTCTCTTCTAAGTATCAGCTCAAAATCACATGCTAAGAAAAGTAAGAAGAGCAAGCCCTCCAAGGTGTTTTAGGGTCACACTGCTGTGTTCAGAAGGATCCGTGTCCCGCAGGAGAGGCACAGGAGCGCTCGCGTGTGCCCGGAGCGCCGCACGAACCCTTCCCCGCCGTGCCCCGCTCTGCCTGAGCCCGCCGGCGGGGAGCGGGGCAGGGCCCGCGGCCC
>WBMY01015398.1:188210-229575 GCA_013397315.1 Donacobius atricapilla | reverse complement strand
ACGGCACACGGCACGCGCTCCGAGGGGATACACGGGAGCGCCTCGGGGAGGAGCGCACCGACAGAGACCGCGAGCGGGCCGGAAGGAAGGCGAAGGAAAGGGGGAAAGGAAGGGAAAGGGAGAAAAAGAGAGAAAAGGAGGGGGAAAGGGAGGGAAAAGGAAAGGAAAACAAAGACCAAAGACAGGGAAAAGGAACCGCGCTCCCAAGCCGCCCGTCGCGCGCGCTCCCCTCAGGGCACNGTTGTCACCCGTGAAATTCGTAGGCCTTTACAACTACAGTGCTTGTTCAAGGGCGCCTGAATGCCAGCTTCCTTTCAATGACTCACAGAACGGGGCGGGCTGCAGGGACCACAGCGGGTGATCTCTGCCCGAGCAGGCTCAGCCCGGAGCCCAGGATTGTGTCCGGGCCGTTCGGGGTATCTCCGTTCAGGGAGACAGCTCCCGTGATTTTTATTTCACCGCCGAGGAAATGCAGCTAAGTTCTGACATTCGGGAAGGTTTTCAACTGCGTGCACAAGAGCAGAGGGCTGCACTGAGAACACACCGCGTGTTTTCCCCTGTGGTGCCCCCACATCACCAGCCAGGGCCTGACCCGCCGTGCCCTTCAGCGCCCCAGCTCTGGCCGAAGGGCTGCGGCTCTCCCCGCTTGCAGTTCCTGGAGAAGCGCTGCCCAGCCCTGCAGCTGTCCGATGGAACGTTCTGCCTCAGCTGGTGCAGAGGGCACACAATTCTGGGAGGGCACTGCCCTGCAGGAGATGCTCTGTAGGAATTCGAGCTGTGTACTTCACTTGACCCTCCGCTGTAAAGGGTTTGTTCAAGTGAAAATTCTACAAATCTGTAACTGACATAGCTGACATATAGCTATGCTCTACGTTTTAATTAACATCAAACATGCTTCTCACTGAGTATAGCAGATTTTTTAGAAGTTAGTCATGTTACTTGTTACTAAATGCTTTAAGTCTTTATACTGAAATTACTTAGCATGGAGCGCTATCTCAGAATTCCGATTTTCAGTTTAATTTCTTTGCAGTTAAAATCTGTAGCAGTTACTTTCTCCATGCTGAGTTACTTGTAAATAAACGTAATTATTATCCTCATTATACTGCATAAAAACCCCTGAGAGCTTAAGTACACTTTAAGACATCTGTTAACTTTGTGCCAACTGGCAGAAAATACAAAGACTAAATAATAGTCTTCAAGTAACAGGTTATTCTTTGGCAAGTAACATGTTCTGTCATTGCTTGGTTCTTTTCTTTGGCTTATAGATTTTCAGTGAGGGAAGCAGCTTTCTTTTGCTGGAGAAACTCATGGAGGCCTTTTAGTTATCCTTCATGGCCTGTTACTTGAGCACACAGGTTTGCTGGAGCAATCCCACTTGAAATTGGATAGCTGTTAGCTTTATCCCTGAATCTTCTAAAAAGCGAGCCTGGGGACTGAAGGTTTAAAATTATTTACTGTGGCTATTAGCTAGGACAACAATTTAATACGAAAGAGGATGCCTGATATTTTTAATTTCAAAAATGCTTAACCACACACTTAAGAATGTTACAGGTGTAGAAGTTATTTGAGACAAAAAATTGCACAAAAGTATTACACTGCAGATGTGCAAACTTCATTACATCAGATTTCTTCTTAGCAGCCCTTTACAAGGAAACATTTGAAGGGAAAACAGGTCTGTCTTTTCTGAGCTAATCATTGTATCCTACAGGAGATTTTTAATTGAAATTTACTGAAAAAAGAGTTCACTTTTTTTCCCAGAAGCCCAGAACTTCTCACAGATTTTCTGCACCCTGATCAGGTTTCTTTTTCAAAGAATAAGAGGTGATCTGTGAAACTGGTTTCCTAATCCACCAGAAATTCCCTCTGAACACCATTTTCATACAACTTAAAATTGAAACGCCTCATTAATGGTACCCTACCCAGACTCTGGAATAACTTGTACCCGCTATTCCAAAAATGCCACTAAAAACAGTTTGGAATGCATGGCAGTGTGCTTTACCTGGACGTGGTGTCATTTGATGTCCTTTTCCGTGCAGCCCCTGCCACCGTGCGCTGTGTCCATAACGATGTCACCGTCCCTGATTTCTCTGCCTATCGCCGCGAGGATGTGCAGGATGCCAGGACATCTTCCCAAGGCAGCAGTGACTCCAGGAAAGGCTTCTCCTACCTGATGACTGCAGCGACAGGTGTGGCAACTGCCTATGTTGCCAAGAATGTTGTCACCCAGTTTATTTCCAGCCTGAGTGCCTCTGCTGATGTGCTGGCCTTGTCAAAGATTGAGATCAAGCTGTCTGACATTCCAGAAGGCAAGAACGTGGCTTTCAAGTGGAGAGGGAAGCCCCTTTTTGTGCGTCACAGAACCCAGGCAGAAATTAGTCAGGAGGCTCAAGTTGATGTGTCCCAACTGAGGGATCCGCAGCACGACTTAGACAGAGTGCAGAAGCCCGAGTGGGTGATCCTGGTGGGTGTGTGCACTCACCTGGGCTGTGTCCCCATCGCCAACTCCGGGGATTTTGGCGGGTACTACTGCCCCTGCCACGGCTCCCACTATGACGCCTCTGGCAGAATCAGGAAAGGCCCTGCTCCCCTAAACCTCGAGGTCCCAGTTTACCAGTTTATTGGGGATGACACGGTGGTGGTTGGCTGAGAGACAAAGTGCCTGCTCACTTCCATGTTCCTGGGAATGTACAGCAGAAGGGTTCACGGAGGCATGCTGTAAAATCAGAAATTAGCTATCTAGATTCTCAACCAGAACTATGCTTGAATACTGTGTTCAATTTCAATAAAAATTGGAGTGAGCACTTGTTCCTGACTTAAGATAAAGTGTATTTCTTTGTGTAGACATTTCTAGTGTGTCCAGCCAAGAAGATGCTACAGCAGACCCAGAACACAGAGCCCTCCTGAAGGGCTGCTGATTCAAGGTAGACATTGAGCTACAAAGCCACAAAGAGATCTTTTAGCCAGCATTGATCCTGCAAATACAGCACAGGGCTGGTGCTTCATTGTGTGCAGAACAGGAGGAGAAACAAGGCTTGCTGTTTCTAGAACAAAGCAAAAAGACACCAATTAGCCTGCACTTCGTTTTCTTCCTGTTCGTTACCACTGTCTGAAAGTACTCTGTCCTGCACTGCACTGATGTGCTCCCTCAGTTGCAGAATAGAAACTAAAATCCTCAGAAACTACAGAAAAGTCCGAGAGAATTTTCAAGATGCAAATAATAAAAGCTTATTCACAATAAACTAGTAAAAAACCAGACTGCTAGAATTAAACAGTATTAACCAGAGACTACAATGTGGTCTGACATAATACTGCTCTGTTGATATACTGAGGGAGAGTTCTGTCTGGCACCAGTTTTACAATGGAGGTGTCATTCATTTCAGGGACTCTGTCACAATCTATGCAAGGAGCGGTCAGTAAAAATTGAAAACCATTGTTACTGCCTGTTTGGTGAACAACTCCCATCCTATGTGAGATATTATGTAGATATTAACTCCGTACTTTTCTTTGTGCCTCGTGAAAGAGGAGGGAAAGACAAGATTGCTTTCTCGCTCTCTTCAGATGGATCCAGACAGCACAAAGCTGTAGCTGAAGCAAAAGGACAAGTAAAAAAAGGGTGCTGCCCATATTACAACAAATTCAAGAACTTGTAAATGTGTGTGTGGTTCAGCCAAGGCCCTGGTTCAGGCAGGTGAAGTTAAAGGCCAATGCTGCATCAAGCCCCAGATTCTGACTTGGATCCCATAAAGCCCACCCAGAGGAGCCCTTCATGATTGCCCAGGAGCCAGGGCTGGGTGGGTGAGTGCAGTGCACACTTGGAGCCGTTGTACAACATTGCATTAACTCCAGTTCTGCCTCTGCCTCGGCATCCCAGAGATGGCCGGACTCTAGAGGGGACCATGACATGAGAAACAAAGGCATTAACTAAGAAATGTCAACCAGCAGCTCTGTTTAACATTACCCAGCCATAGGTGTTCGTGTTTTAGAGGGAGATTCTTAATTTTCCACAAATCTAGCAACTTAGTAAAACAGCAGTAACTGAGAAGTGAGAAAAACCTGATAGACTTCAGGTGAATGTCATCGAGAGAAATGTGGGTTTGGAGCCACTTCCATCTCCAGGCTCAGCTCCTGCTACTGCAGTGCCTTGAGGTGCTCCTCACTCCGGCGTTGGGAGCAGTGGCACAGCCAGGAGCAGTTTGCTCGTTCCCACACCCACTGGATGTATTGCCATCATTTGTTGGTAGTGTTTGCCATGAGGGGAGGAAAAGGGGACCCTGAGCACTTCAGCAAGGCTCACTGTGTTTAGAAAATCTGTGTAGGAATTGTAAAAGGACAGAAGTTGTGACATGTAACATGGTCCCTTAGGTAAACAGATGTTTTAATATTAAATTTTCAAAATTAATGATGCTTCTATTTATTAAAGCCTTCATTTATATTTTCTGCCTGTTAAAATACATAATGCTATAATCCTATTTGTAAGCAGCTAGAATACTAGAAGGTGGTAAGTAATAGCCTCCATGGATTTATCAGGAGCAAATCAAGTCGATGCAATCACATTTGTTGCTATAATAGGATAACAGGCCTTAGAAACGGGATATTAGCAGTAGCTACCACAGTTTTAAATCAGATTTTCACACCATCTCAGAAAACATTCTCCTGTCTATTAAGGAACCTGGTATAAATTGGAGTATTGTAGAGAACAACTGTTCCCAAAGCAGTGCTGATGGATGAGCTACCAGCAATTCCCTGTTGGAGCAACGAGTCGTGCTGTGAGGAGCTCAGTGAGAACCCGTGAGTCCAGCACTGCCCACTATGTTTGTTAATGAGCTGTCAGAGAATGAGCTTTGCAAAGCTGTACATGGTGGTGAACTGGGTATTGCTGGGAACTTCGATGCAAAAAGGATTAGAATTAAAAATAACCTGGACAAGTAACACCCTACAGAGCCAGCATGTGTTGTGATAAAAAATTAATAGGGAACAGGTCTACAGAAAAGGACCCGGGATAGACATGAAAACAAGAATGGATGGTTTATAACATTGTCAATGCATCAAATGTTAAAATAACTTGGAAGGTGATAATCTGTGGAAATAATTTATAATATTAAAATGAATTCTTGATAGAGGACTAGAGGAAACTGAGGGACTGGATAAAGTAAAGGAGGAAATAAATGACTGATTACAGAACATTGCTCTTGTCAGAAAGTTCCAAGAGAAAAAAATTGAGGGAAATATCACTGAATGGCAGTGTTATGCTGAATTCTTTCTTAAGTGTCTGTTTATAGCCTCAGTCAGAGGTAGGTCACTGAGCTATTTGGGCTTTTTTTCTGACTCATTAGAGTCATTCTTGTATTAATTAACATGCTGCAGCAGCAAGAGAAACAACACATTATAACTTGGTTTGGTCAAAGAGACACAGAACTGTCGGCATGTATTGTCCTAGCACTACTGGCAACCACTTTGTGTCACAGCTGTGATAGATTTTCTTCATTAACTATTTAGCATTATAACATTTTAATAACCTCAAGACATAAATTATGACATTGCCTTGTTCTAGCAATGCATAATCAAAATGTAATTTAGCACACTGTTTACTAAATGCATTTTTTCCCCCCTATAATGTTAGAAATTTAAAATGAGCAGTTCTGGAATTAAAGCACATTTGAAATGCATATGTTTGTTGGTTTTACCCAACTTTTACAGAGGCTTGGAACATGAGACAGGAGGAGAGTGTCTTTTCTGCCTGTAAGTAACCGGGAATTAGCAGGAGAAGAAAACTTCCACCTCTGACAACATAACAGAGTAGTGATGGCTCATGTCTTTTGTCAGTCAGTCAAAGAATTGGCAACTGTACAATGACTTCAACTTCTCCTACACCAAGCAGAAGTTACACTTATAGAGGCAGAGCTGGGATCAGAAGGTAACACTACAAACTAAAGAGTCTTGCTTCTGGACTTAGCACAAGCTTGTATTTGAGTTACCTTTAGCATAAATTCTACAGCAAAAAAAATCACCTTTAGCAAAAATTGTACAGTAAAAATCTCCAACATGCAGGTTCTGTGCATAGCTTTCTGCAGACTATCTCATGGTGGTGTCGGACACATAGAGGTCATAGAGGGTTTTTTTCACATTTGTAATATGCTTGGATTTAAGTGGCTTTACTTGGACTATAATGTTTCCAAAAGCAGGAGCCACTATTTATTCTTTTCAGTTCTTTTAATACCTCCACTTCAGATTACAGTACAAAATAAAAATATCTCCATCCTAGCCACTGTACTTGATACAGACTAGGAAGATAAATAGCTGCTTCAAAACATTTGTGTTTTTTCTAACTAAATAAAGCATTGGTATTTTCTCCCAAGGCATATCTGACATTGTATATCTGATAGAGTAATTTTTGCATTATGGTAACAGAAAAAACTTACCTATATGTTTATATATATTTATTGTACATGCAAGGAAGTATATGTCAGACTGTTCAAAATTTATAATTTAATATTTACAAGGTTATTTTCTGTATCAGCTTTTGGAAGGTTGGAATTCATCCAATAATTTTTGGGCCTAACCACAGTAACACTCAGTTCATGATCATTTTTCTCTCCTCACCTTGTGCCAATCATTTTTCAGAAACATTTGTTTTTGAGGACAGCTTTGTATTTTGACAGATAATGTGTTCTTACTTCTAATTCATAGCAATAGATATGGGCCATTCTTACAAGCAGTCTATAAATCATCAACTTTTCCACCCTGAATTTCTTCCCTTCTCTTGGCTGTTCCACTGAGGTCAGTAAAGGCTGGCATTTCCACCACTATTTGTCTTCCAAATTTTTTCTCATCCCTGCCTATTTCTTCATTTCGTTTCCCAGGTAAACACACTTCCACTTATGCCAGCAGGCATCACATCCATCAGCTTCCCTCCGACAGGAGGGACACTCCACGGGCTCTGCACTGAGAGCAGTCACACTCTGAGCCCTTCATGTCAGCTGCACCCCCAACCCCAGGGAAACACCCGGGGATGGATCGGTTGGGAGGGTAAAGAAAAATCTGGAAAATCAATGATAAAATCATGGAGTCGTGGTCTACCTTGTGGTTATGGATCAGGCAGCCCTGATGGCCAGTGCCCACCAGCCTAGAAACACTGTTTGTCTTCATTAATCCAGCATTTTTTCTACAAAGGAAGCATAAATATCTTCAAAGATAAGTCAGCATGGAATGAAGCTGCTGCAATCGAAGCACAACACACGGGAGGAGGCAAAACATCTTACAGGTGCAATGGTAGACTAAATATGCCTCATTTAAATACTAAACTGAACAGTGCTGTGAAGCTTCAGTCTTTAGAGGCAAAATAAATCCCCCATGAACAGAAATGAATTACAATTTCCAGATTTCCAAAGCCCCACTAAGCACAAAATGGTCAGAGGTAGTGTCTCTACCTTTGGGCAGAGAAGATTCAGCAACCTATGAAAAAAATCTCTTGAATCTGTAACTGCATTCTTTCCATCATGTTCATGATGTTTAAGTCATTTTCCCTTCCATTTACCTTCCACAAAGCTCAGAGGCAGCAGAAATTGCCTCATTCTGTGATTTTTAGCTGTCTTTCATTCATCAGTAGTCTTATCAGCAGTATGTTTCTCCCAGGTGAGATATGATCTATTAACATTTTTGGCAGCTTCTCGTGTGCTGCTTTTTCACTGTCTCTACCCAAGTGGGCTTTAATGGAATGCTTTTTAGCTAAAATGTGTTTGGACAATACAAAACAGTTTTCTTCACTTTCTTCTGCAATTAGCTTTACCAGTACCAGAGGGGGAAAAAAATCTAAACACTGTACATATTTGGTCTCTATCTTACACTGTTTGGATTTAGTTGCAAAACAATTCTTGTTTCTGTGCATCTTTTGGAAATACCTACATTTATCTTTTCTTTCTATTTTGACATCAATTACAACAATTAAATAATACTGAAATCCCTGATGAAAATTATCTTAAGCAACTCATTTAACTGTCATCTAAGGATCTCAAAGTGCTATTCCCATTATCTTCTAAGCTGCCTCCCAGTTGCACTGCAGCGTGTGTTCTGAATGACATACAGCTTTCAAGTCTAAATGATACAAGAAAGTCTTGGCTTAGGGATGTTTTTGAACAATTAATTCTAGTTTCGGATAAAACTCTTCCAACTCTTTGAGAACATACATCTCAGTGTTTTCATTATTCTTTTTTCGTATTTTATTTAGGGCAATATTAGCTCATCTCACTCGTCTCCAATCTCTGACTCCCCAGAAATGTCCTTCAGAGTAACCACAGAAACTTCACGTGCAGCCTAATTTACTTCTGTTTCAATTATGTCCTAATCCTTGCTATATCCAGCTCATTCCACCAAGTGGTTATACTTGTACAGATCCTTCAGGTGGTTTGAAGTCAGATTTGCTTTCAGCTGTGGAAGTCAGTTCAGGTATGACACAGCTTCTGTCAGGACACAGCTCTAAGTCCTGTCCTTTCCCCCGTGGCCATTTTTAACCCCAGCAGGAGGACACCGACTGGCAAGGAATGGCAATACTTGGAATACATTCCTTGCAGAACAGCGCAGGTAGCTTTAAAACAGATTAGGGTTGTGTAGTGCACCTCTGTACGGGTTCTAGTCGTTCATATACTCTGTAGATTCATCACAGACTTGCGCCAACACATTTGATTGGTGGTTGACCTGAATTTTAATTCTTTTAAACTGCTGTTTCATGCAGTACAAATCAGAAAAGACTATTTCAGCAAGACAAGTAATTGAAAGAAATCTTGAAGACATATCTTAGAAGAAGACTATACCTTCTGCCAGCACAGTATTTAACACCAGCCCCTTTTCTCAGCCTATAAATTGTAAATGGATGAGTCTTCCCTCAGAGAGAAGGAGAAAAAGTGAGTGGGAAAACGCTAGGGAAGCATTTTAAAGCTCTGTGACAGCACAGGAACCTAACACTGCTCAAAACACTGATCTTTTAAAGATGAAGTACATTCAGTGGTACCACTCAGCTACCTTAAGTCTTCCCAATGCACCATTTAGATCTTCTCCCAAATTAACAATAAATAAGTCACCCTGATTTTTTCAGCCTTCTCTTCTGTTTCACAGTTTCGTGTTTTAGGTTCTCTCTTGCGCTCTGGTCTGTGAACACTGGCAAGTGTTTATCATGGCTTCAAGGAGTTCACATTCCCATTCTTGGAGATGTGAACAGCTGATGGACAGTTGTCTTAACCAATAGGATGGGGAGAAGTGTCAACCTTCTCCCCCAATCCCTGGCCTTTTGTAGATATGATGTATATTAGTCAGACTTTCAAAGAAAGTAGAGTTTTAGTTCATGCCTTCTGATCAAAGTGTAAGTGTGTGTTTGTGTGTGTGTGACATACTACATCATAAATAAAAGGACAAAGAGGGTTAAAAAACACGCAGAAAAATCACTGAACTACAAAAGCAAAGCAAAAGAAAGAAAATGTGGATGCCACATGCTATCATTGCTTCAGCTTGTGGGGAAGGCATAAAAATACAAGTGCAACAGAAGTTTCATGGAGGAAAGGTCCATCTGTGGATTTTGAACTCAAAGCTTCCTGCTCAGTCTCTGATTCAAGAGAATCCCAGAGCAGAAGAGTGCTGGAAACTGGCACTGGAAGTCCAGATGAAAGACAACTCTAGTCTTGCAGGTTTCTTTTTCTCTTTCCAACAGTATTTACTATTGGTTGATGCTGTAGACAGGGTGGGCCAGTCATGACCCCACAGAGCTCTCTCAAGGAGCTCAGTGGCACTGGATATTGTCTTCCTCAGTGCCAATAATCTGCCTTTCATTTTACAATATCTATGGTTAAGCATCAGATTGCTGCAGGTTTATTTAGGACTCTGGGTAAAGTACCCTTTATACAGTGGGTGGCAGTTACCAGTAATGTTGTTATTATTATTACTGTAGAAAAGCTTTCAGCCTGAAAATGTTTATAGAGCCAAGGTTTATGCAGACTGATTTCACATGCATCTCCTACACTAAAGATACTCCAACGAATGGAAGCCACAATAATTCCATGATATGCTGCATCCAGAGGTTTGAATAGCCACTGTAATGTCTCCCTTAGAGCCAAGCCAGTTCCAGAGCAAATAGACATTCCATCTTCCAAATGAGACAAGAGAAGGCCAGTAAGAACATCCTTCACAAGCAAAAACGTTTAAAACTTACATATAGACTTTTAAAAGCGATATATATTTTAGGTTATTGGTACTTGGATGTTCTGTAATGAATGCTGTGGTCAATAAATATCTTTTGGCAAGGTAAGGATGATCTTGGACATACTCAACAGCTACGGAGGAACAGCAGCATAGGGTCCTGTTTGGGTTTGCATCAATTCATTTCTGTGCTCTTTGGCAGGACAATAATGCTCTCATTTACTTAAAAACATTTGTTGCCAATGTTACACACAGATGCACCATTTCATTACAGAATTTACTAATTGGGTCAATGACAGAAATGATTAAATAAACTTTGGACCAATCCTGCAGTGCAGCACCAACCTCCAAATCAAGGGGGAAACAAAACTTCATCAAGTAATAAAGATTTGTAGGAACCGGTCCATTGTTTTGAACAAAAAAAGGGGGTTTTAAAAAACTATTCATTGTTTAATCAAGCCTATTTACCTTAGAATGATTATCTAGTTATTTAAATCTTATTAATGCAGTTGTAATTCTTCAAGCATTTACAAAAATAAATTTTAAAAAGGTAAGCTGTTTTTTGTAAATAATATATTAAATTTTCTTCAAACAAAACAATTAATTCTGAACAGTAACACTGTGTAATAAAACAATTCCAAAAAAGGCATGCTCTAATTATAATTCCAAAGCTCATATTATTTTTGAAACTTGTGTTGGCTATTTGATAGATAATTAAAGCAAATTACTGTATGTTTTAATAACAGTTGTCAAATAATTCCATAATGCCCCACTGATAACTAATCACAATGTATAATTCTCCATAAAAGCTAATTGACAATTGATTTTCCTAAATACTGAAAGAATTCATCATGATGAACACTGCTACAATAAAATCCTAAGGAATTAGAAAAGATTTATCTCTATTTAAGCATTTCTGCAAATATTAGACCAACTGAAGAGAATAAATAACAAAGGTAGGTTGGAAACGCAACATCCTCCTGGTTCTCAGACAGAATATGAATGATGAGGATGTAGCTAAGGGGATCAGTCCTTTTTTGTAGGTGTTTCATGGTTTCTATGCACCGTTAGTTCATTTGCTCTCAAGCCCTGCCAACATGCTCAGTTCTGGGATCATCAGCACCTCATTGCTTGCAAATATGTGACAGAAACTGGGAAAAAAACAGAAAAATATAAAAAAGAAGGTAGTAATAACATGGAACACAATAAGGTGAACCCAACAGTAGCTATGCGGGTGATTTCTAGAGGTGGTTGGTGTGAGGATGAGCAGGAACGAGGGGAGCCACCAAGGGAGGCCACAGTTCTGGCTAAGGCCCCCACCTGAAAATTGGGTAATTGGAACAATAAAATTTTCCATACCATATTAAATACAAAACAGGAAAGCCAGCAAATGTGATTATTACCTATCAGCTTGTCTAAGGATCTTTAGGCAGTAGTTAAAATAAAAAGACATTTCCCTGCAGTTCTGCAATGTCATGGGGATGGGCAATTTGGCAATTTGCGTCCTTCACTAAATTTTAGTGGAGTTTTAATGGGAAACTTTAGGTTGTCACTGTAGGATCAGTCAGAAGGCACAAGTGGCACAGAGTGGAACAAAGTAAAAGGTGAAAAGCTCCTGCTGTATGAGCACGTGACAATTTAAATCAGTTATGCACTCTCAAGAGCCCAGAGGAACTGCACCCAAGGGCAGGAGCATACCGGGCTGGCTTTAAAGCTGCTTAAGCTTCTTTCCTATGCTTTAATACTAGAGTTGCCAGGGTCATTTGGACAGTCCCTCTTCTATACAAAATATTCAGATTTTCCCAAGTGTTTAAGTAAGAACCTTTTGCTTTACACTTTTTACAGCATGCATTGCATTCCCAGCTACTGCAGCAACTTTTCTACAGTACAAGATTTTTTGCATTCATTTGATTAAAAGTTAAACTAAATGAGAAAGGATGCTTTTCTAACTGACAAGAAAACAAAAAGGCAAGCAGTACTGAAATTCTCCCCTGTGAGGGCAGTAGAACAGGGTGCCCAGAGCAGCTGTGGCTGCCCCAGCCCTGGCAGTGTCCATGGCCAGGTTGGACATTGGGGCTTGGAGCAGCCTGGGATAGGGGAAGGTGTCCCTGCCATGGCAGGGGTGGAACTGGACTATCCTGAAGGTTCCTTCCAACCCAAACCATTATATCTCTGTATAATCCTGATTGAAAAGATCAGCTGAGTCATATAAACTGGAGCAGTTTTGAGATGTGTCTCAGTTCAGTAAAACTATGTAACATTAAAGAGGAAACTCAGGTAACAATCCCTATGTAATTAATCCATTTGCTTTTCTCATGGTTTTACCACATGCAAACAAAACTGCAGTTTTAAAATGTCATTTATTTTCCTTACAGGCAGAAAGAATGATATCAGTTTAAATAGAGCACAGAACTTACCAAGCTGCTCAGGGCCTAGAAGCCACATTCTACATTGTGATGCCCAGCTACATCAGTCAATAAATTATTCACATGAAGCAAACCAAAGAAAGCCTTAGCCAAAACAACAACAACAACACAAACAACCCTCACCAAACATAAACCATACTGGTAAAATAAAACAAAGTATTCAATTATTGAATGAACCATTTGCAGTGGGCAATTTTGAGATAATAGGCTGAAATGTAACAGCAAGCACACCATTGCCTGCTCAAAAGCTCCTCTGAAAGGAATACTAAACTGTCAATAACACAAATAGTAATCCACTTATTGTCCAATATTCCATAACAAACAGAATGGTCAGATCCTCTGGGAGAAGATACAGAGCTTTGTATAACACACTAACTATAAACCCATAATCCTGTTTACTGTTTCCCATAAAACAAGAGTATGAAAGCGTTTGCTGAAATGGAAAGCCACACATCTCTGAGCTTTGTGTAAGTGGATAATGACAACCAGACTCCTGATTTCCTCTCCCTGATCAGGAACTGCCTTCAGTATGAGAGTACTAAATAATCCATGGTAGTTAGTGCTTCATTGCATGGAGTTTTGCATCTGCCACCTTAGCTGAGGCAAACGATCCCTAGTTTAAGTCTCTTTTATGGCAAATACTGGGAAAGGCTTAAAAAAATAACACAAAACCAAGGCCCAGCACGATATAGGATTTGCATATGGATGTCACTGTCAGAAAACAGGAGTGAGAGGAGCAATTCATTAAGTTCAGTTTAAAGGAAACCAATCTCTGAAAACTGTTTCCAGCCATTTATAACAATATTATCTATTTAGTACCACTAGTCTTCATGTTTCAAATTAATTACCAAACTAAATTGGGAGAACATTCTTTTCCATTAATTGGGAAAAAAAAATCAGTAAACAGCTTGCTGGGTTGCTTTCCTGCAATCCCTTTATTGGAATCAATACTGATCCTGCTGTGTGTTCAGTGTGATTAACCATGGACAAAACAGCTCCTGCATTTACATTAAGGGATGTGCCAGCTGTAGTTTGTGTGCTTGTGTCCACGCAGGTAGTGAAGTCAGTTCTTTAAAGTAAACATTGCCCATGTGTGAGGGGTGAATGTGTGTGCAAATAGCAATTTCTATTAGAGGAAATGCTTGCATGTTTTCACAGGACACTTTGTACCCTTTTGAAAAGAATCTGACCTGCTCCATCACATGAATCCCACACGTGAGGTCACACTGCAGCTTCTACACTGCATTGTGTTTTTACTGTTCCCTGTAGGGTTTTTCTGCTTATAATTAGAGTTAATCACATTTCAAAGTACTAAGATAATTATCTCCATGTCAAATTAGCTCTTTTCAAATTAAAGACTGTCTCTGCTTAATTTTTCCCATTTTGAAAGAAAAGCAGTGATCCCCAGATCTTTTATGTCATTTCTTTATGAACATGAGGTTACGATAAGCTACTTTCTGAACCACTGCTTGAATGCAATTTATTTTACATAGCTTTGCATAATAAAATAGCATTTTAGATAACTTATTCAAAGGGCAGATAGTAATTCTCTGAGGATTTCATTAAATCACTCTTTTCATGTTAAATTAATGTGCCAAGTTAATTTTGGAATAAACAAACCAAGATATTTAATTGCTTTGTGATAAATATGTACTCCTTGCCTAGAATTTTATCATGTAGTTTTACATTTTTAAACTCCATATATTTGTGTGCATCTCAAAAGCCTTAAATTTATGTATTTACTGGTACACACAATAAGATATATTTAATAAACTGGTATCTCCATGTTAATATCAGACCTAAGTTTCTCTTTCATAATTATTTTGTATCCCGTGTTTTCCTACAGCATGAATGACAGAGTGGACTTTTTTGGAAGAAGTTGGTTCTAAACAAATTGACACAGAAAACCTGAAGTATAAGTGCTGACAAATGAGAAACAAGCCAAAAATGCAGCTGCACAAGAGCGAGACAGAAACACTCAGGACTGAAGCCAGATTTGCTTTACATCAGGTTTCACAAGCCCACTCCCCTCTTTTTCCCCTTCAGTAAAAGTACAGGTGTGCTCCAAAGCTGCACATGCAAATACAGTGATGTGGGGAAAGGAGATCCCTCCTGATTTGAGTTTCAGCAAACGGTGCCTGCAATGGTCCCGCGCAGCGTGCCCAGCCCCAGGGAAGCTGAGACACTCCTGAGAGGTGAGGGGGGGTCCAAAGGGACACAGAGCCCCCAGGCAGTGCAAAGGAGAGCTGATTATTGCAAAAACCAGGCCTTTCCAAGCAGTTAGCACATTATCAGCTGCACAGTTTGAAATCATAGCAAACATAATGTAACCAAGCACCACACAGCACGATGTGAACACGTGATGGTCACAGAACTTAAATAACTCTCTTTCCAGCAATCCTTTTCTACTTAGCCAAAGTAGCAGGCCTGAGCCCTGCTTTTACAGGGCCTTCCTTTTGTAAGGTTTTCCCTGAATGCAACACGGAGACACCCCATGCCCCTCTGATCCTGCAAGAGCTCCTTTCAGCCTTCAGCACTGGGGAAACAACACCACCTCCCCTAAATCTGGGGTTACAAAGATAAGTATGCACTGGCAAGCAGCAATTAATGCAGCATCTTTAATAACAGAGAGATTTTGATGAGCTTTTCTGGCAGTCCAGCAACAACTATTTACTAAGGCTCCTAACAGGGAGAAAGATTTAACTTGAGATTTTAGAGCCAAATTTCTTGGCAATATTTCATGCTACTTTTAAAGGATACAAAATCCATTGCAATTCTAACATTTCATGCTCATTTATGCAAGCATCATTTTGGAATTAGTGCTCTTGATGTTTTCTTTGATAAGGTTGTAAAACATTCTTGGGAGCTATTTCAAATTTTTTTATTCTTTTCAAGAAAATTATACTCAGCTAGAATAAATTACTGCAGTTATTCTGCTAGCAGTGAAGTACAATCTTAGTTTTTCAGCATGTACTACAAACTGGAGAAGGACCACCCAAGCTGAACTGCCATACAGACAACAATAGCATATTTTTAGCTAGAAAAATAGTTTTTTAGCTGAAAAGTTTCTAGTGAAACCTCTATGGAAAAAAAGAGATACTTGATTATATCTATGAAATTATTTTCATGTTGGAAAAAATGGCTGCTGAATTTATTCTTAGTGGTTATAAAGCCTGGGAGGATTTCCCTTCCTTGTGCATCCATAATTCTCCAGCTGATCTCACTGCAGGCTCTTGTGCCAGGCGGGGACACAAGGATCCAATGCCCCCCAGTCAGGAGCACATGGGGGAAGGGAGCCAGACTCTCAGCATCCTCCCAAGATTTGTCACCTTTCTTCTCCTACACCAGCCTTTTAGCAGCAAAACTATCCATTTCATTTCACTTCTCTCTGCGACAGCATTATGACAGATAATAATAATTCCTCCCTCTCAGGAAAAAATTTAAAAACATATTTAATTTTAAGCAAAGGCTTAAGGCTCTCTAAGTTCAAGAGTAGTAGAGCTCACCAAATCCAAACCCTCAGTAAACTAACAACTCTACATAGCCCAAACTTTACTGACAGTGAAGCAGCTGCCCAAGTGCTTCATTGACTCAGGCTGAAGTAATTTGTACAGGGAGCTCACAAATTATATTACCTTGGGTTTTGACACATATAGTTGTACTTTTACGATAATAACAAGTATTTCATAAAACCATAGAATGATTTGAGCTGGAAAGGACCTTAAAGATCATCTAGTTCCAACCCCTCTGCCATGGGGAGGGACACTTTCCACCAGATTAGGTTGTTCAAAGCTGTATCTAAATATCATTTGCCAAAATATTTCTTCTTTCCTGTGCAAGAAAAATATGCAAACACATTCAGATTTTGGGGATTCCATGAAAAAGCAAACCCAGTTTCTTCTGCATCCTCCACACACACCTGTGGAAGTAGAGCTGATTCAGGTAAGTGCTCAAAGGGTTAAGCCCTTGGTCCATTTTCAGTGGTTTAAAATCCTCATCTCACTTCTAAAAAGTCATTATTTATCTGAATGAAGAGGAAGAAGGAAGAGTAGATGGCCCAAGCAAGAGCAGAAAGTATAAATGCTCCTCCTGTGTGACTGGGTCCTGACCAGCACCCAGTTGTGACCACCAGCACTCTTCAGTGGGGTGAAAATTTGATGATAGGCTGCATGTGCAATTGAGCAACACAAATAGCTTCTTCTCAGCTGCACTGCAGGCCCAGGCTGCACTTCTGAAAATAATTATTTTTTTTGAATACATAATTTTGAGGGTCATTGCCCATGGATTGCTGAAAAAGCTCTCTCTGGGAATCCAGACTTATTTGTCTGGCCATGAGTTTCTATTTCACAGTGCAAGATAAGGCCTATTTGCTGCTATTGCCCATCACTGTGTAATCAGGATCTGTTATTATCATCAGTTTATTCATTCTTCTGTAGCACACTGTGCTGTGCTCGGGTTCAATCAGAAGAGATTTATGGGAGGAATGACTTGTTTGTTGATTTGCTTGCTTCCTCTCCTCCCAGATGGACGCACATGGAGCTACATAGGTAAGCTACAACACTTAAAGGCTTCCTAACCCGAAATTGATGTAGCCTCTGGAAATGTCTTCAAACTGAGTGTCCAATTCCCGGTTTGCAGGGGAGCATTAATACCCAGCAGCTCCCTCCTCTTCACATTACCACAAATTGTTTCAGTGCAGGGTAAACAAAGTGAGAAAATGAGGGCACTGCTGCCTACATTGGGAAACCCTGCCAAGGGCAGCAGGCCAGGGCCAGAGAGAAACAAAATTCTCCTGCAAGCAGCCGCCCTGTGGAGAAGGCTGGCAGTGGGACAGCCTGGCCGAGCGCACTGTGATCTTAGCCGAAGTGGCATTTCCTGCTCTAAGTTTTATCAAACTGCAAACCTTTTCTCCTATATTTACGGCTACCCAGATGCTTTTTCCTATTACCAGAAGCACTTCAGGGGTTTGCTAATGCACTGGAAGCACCTTTCTGATAAGCCAACATAAATTGGCACAGCAATAAATCAAGAAGCATTATGCTACTCCTGGATGTGGAGGCGGATCATTTCATTATGCTTATAAAAATAAAATCAAAAAACAATACACATTATACCACCACATGAAGGTGCATTTCTATGTACAGCAAATGTGAAGCTTAATAGGAGAGGAAGACAATTACAGGATATTCTACTCTCCAAAAGCAATCAGGATCACATGACAGCTGCCAGGATGGGGTTATTGGAGAGGGTTGCATTAGAAGACAATATGCCTTATGAGGAAGATGGAGGCATTATTAAAACATAATGCACATGCAGAGTGGTGCATGCATTAGACACTGACAAGCTAATGCTTCCCAGGGATATAGATTGCAGTAAGCAAAGCTTTAATTATTTAATTTCCTTGTTCAAAAGTGCAAAGCTCTAGCCAAGAAAGCATCTCCTTCCATATCAATTTAAATAGCACCTTTCTCCTATTTCTTTGGTAGTGCCCATTTAATAAGCTATTGCCACTAGAAAAATAAAGATTACTTAAATTATTTTTTAAAAATTATATTGACAAATGTTTTATTTTTAGATTTCTATAGTAAACTGAAAATTGTGCTTGAGAAGTTAGACCAACATTTTAATGCTCCTATTTTGGTTTTTATTTGGCATATTTCTTCAATAAAATCAGCTTCTTTTTAATTAAACAGGTTTTATCCCTTTATTGACATTGCATAAAGTCCAAAAGGCACAACAGGGAATAGGTTATTGAGCCATTCCACGTTTCCTAAATAACTGAAAGCACTTAGTTTCACCTCAAACACCACAATGCTCTAGAGAAGGAGAACACAATGGTGATTATTAATAATAATCAGCCAGCATTTGCTTTTTCATTGACAGTGACTCCCACCAGCCCTGGATCCAGCTCACCACAAGTCAGCCTCCAGCTTATCCCTCTGGAGAGCTCCTCTGCAGGGACAGGAGTGTCCTGTGCCATGCCCAAGCACCTGCTCCCCATCCACGGGGACAAGCAGACAGATTTTGGCAAGTCCCAGCAGCAAAGTCAGGCCTCAACTCAGCTTCAGAGAGTCCTTAAGCTGGGAAAAATGAAATATTAGGGGACGATGACTCTCTAAGTTTGAATTAGGCTTTGATTGGACCAAATGGAACCCCGAAACGCAGAAACAAACCCAGTGCAAGCAGTGCTTGGGAGCCCCACAGAGGTCACGGGGCCAGAAAGGCTTTCCTGAACTCTGGAAGGCTGATCCTGACTAACACATTGGCATGAAAGGAAGCAGGAAGAGAAAGCATGGAGAACATCATCCAGATTTTATTTAAGATACCCAAACCCTCCCTAAGTCCCAAGGGTACAAAGAAAGCACAGTCTTCCTAAGTCACAGGGATGCTCAAAGACTTGGATGTGAGGTTGTACACAAGCCTTACAGGGCAGTGCCCCAGGCTTGTGGCAGCCTCTCCCCTCAGCACAGTAACACCCTGATTTTCATTATCTGAATCACAGGACTTCCAAGGCCTTTCCCCTTCTATGGCTCAAGCCTGCTTACTATCAGCTCTTCTCTCTGTTAATAGTTTATACTCTTGGGTGATTAAGCAAAATGTTCTCACAGAATCTTGGAGGTCATCTCATCCCACTTCCCCTCCCTCCCCCCACCCCAGCACAGTATTTCCTTTGGCTGTAGCCCATGTGAGTTTTCCTCTGTTCCTCTTCTAGCTGTGCATTACCACCAGTCATTTTAGTGCCTCCCACATCTGCCACGCAGCCTCCCAAATGCGGGGCCTGCTTCCCACCACATCCCCCTCTTCCTCTCACCTGCCCACAAACAGTGCGGGTGTTTGGACAAGCACAGGAAACCTGCATCTGTCACACCATGAGAGAACAGGCTGAGAGACAAGGCAGAAGTGAAAGGAAGAGAAAAAATTTCAATCTAATTGTTAGAGGTTGGTTTTGTTTTAAAAGACAACCTCTGAAAATATCTACATCAATTATAGCTTAATCTCCTTTGTGATCATTTAAGATTCCATCCAACTAAGGCAATTTTTGCAATATACCTCAAAAAACTTCCTATGTGCAAAATTTCCCTCTATTTATGTATCCTGGTTCTAAATGCTGCTGCTCTATTGATTACTGTAATTCAGCTCTAATTGCACTTTTACAAAGCAGGATGAATAGATTACAGTTGAGCTAGGAGGAAGCCAAACATCAATTATTAATATAACAGAGCTGGCCTTTACCATGCCTGTATTATTTACCTTGGGGAGTTTAGGAACCTGCTGAATAATATTTATCCTCGTAAATTAACCACTTTAAAATATTTGTTTTCATTAAGAAAAGCAACCAGAGTAATGAAATATTCTTTCAGCAGACACAAACAAGCCCTCAGTGTCAATAATAATACATGAAAACCCAATGCCCTTTCTCAGAATGAGGCAGCCCTGGTGTTTCAGAAAGCAGGTTTGAATTGTTCAGCAGAACACGCTGGGCTGAAGATGTGCAGATTGGCTGGAATGCAGCACGGGGTCTTTGGTTACTGTTTGAGTCATTGTTGTTATTTGCCCAGCTGTCTTAGCCTCGACAGGGATCCAAACCCAGACAGTTTCAGCAATGAGGAAAAGCTAATGGTAAAGCTGGTCTTTCCTCAGTGCAAATTTCTAAAGAAAGGTCAATATATCCAAGTCCTGTTTCCCAGGCCCATTGTGGCCAGCACTGTGACCCTACACCAACCTCTGCTTTGCTTTGCTCTTGCTCCCTTTGGTTCCATGTCTTGCCCAGGCATCTTCTGCTTCATTGCTCTAGCAATCTGCATTTCCATTAGCAGCAGTTAATATTGACAGTTTATACTCTAACCTTGTGGCCTACGGCTCTGGCTGGTGATTTGGATATATGGATTTTTTTTTTTTCAAATATATATATTGCTAAGCAAGGAAATTTTTAAATTATTCCTCTGACCTTTGCCTCTTCTCTTTGGATCCTTCACCTGCTCAAAGAACAGTCATCCTTTTTTACCACAACTGATCACCTGCAGAATGATCTGGCTTAGTGCAGAGCCTCCCTGGCCAAAGCACAAGGGCTGCCAGTTTGTAACCACATGCAGAGACTCACTGAGATTTTCACCTTCGGAGTGAATTTCCAGATTTTCCATAGGCAGATAGTATCACATGCAATCCCTCTTCAGTATTTAACTGCTATTATGGAGGCAGCTCATGTGCTGCACAGATTCTGTGGTTGTTCTGTAGGTAGAGGCAAATTTCCCCTGCTGAATAAATACTATGCTTAAAAGCTATTTTTTCTCGAATAAAAATATTCACAAAGCTAATTCTGTAAATTTCCACTGTATCACAATCAAAACCTCACTGTACAATATTTAATTAGTTAGCCATTTGTAGCTAGGGCTGGAGGCATTCATCATCTTTCCAAAAACATGCACATCACCATCTGTAACATCCAGTCAGTATTTTGGCTCTGAATGAGATAAAACATTTAACACATTGGCAGCTAAAAGTTAGGTTTGCTACAGAAGCATCAAATGTGAATTCTGTTGTGCTACTCCTCTGAGAGTACCCCAGCATTTGCCACTGTGGTATAGTCCCTCATCAAAAACCCTGGAGGGAATCCAATGAAATCTGTGCCCAACATTCAACTGCAAGAGTATTAACCCAGCTTTATTCTATATCTGATTAGATGAAATCAGCCCTTCATACCCATTAGGCATCTTTCATCTGCTCCTGCAATATATGTTTTTTATTTCTTTTCAATCCTTTGGAAATAGTATCAGTGCAGTAGTAGTCTAGCAACTGCTAATCTCTGATAAAAACTTAGGGCTAGATTGTTCCTAAGGAAAAACAAGATACTTCTTGGATTTGCTCAGGAACTGATTAGAAAGCCCTGGAGCAACACAACCCTTGGTTGTGAGGAATATCATCGAGGAGGAGCAAGGAGGACTGGCAGCTCTGGTTTGACCAGATCCCTGTCCCCCATATGGGGCTCCGGGCTCCTCCGATCCTTCCAGCCCTCCCATCCTGGGTTTTGGTTGCCAGGGGCTCACACAGCTCCAAACTCCCCAATTCCAAACATATTACAGGCAGATTCCTGCCGCTGAAGATTCCCCTTAGCTCATTCCTAAATTAGAATGTCCCAGAATATAATCCCTACTGTGTGCCCAACACTCTGCTTCTTCCTGGGTGTGTTGAATTTGGCTGCGCTGAAGGCCAAGGGAGCTGGCCTAACCAGCCAGCAGCATCCTCCATCCTCAATATGTACCTTCCCTCTTGGGTAAAGTGCAAATTGAATTAGTATCATTTTTTAATTTACTCCACTATTACCTGCAAAAATGCTGAATAAGATTATTTTTGATGCTGATTCATGGGAACACCCACTCACTGATTCCTTGCTGCAACCCCTCTGTCATGATCTAAGGGCCCGGCAGTTCTCACAGCACTCTTCCTTGTCTTAGCAATGTTGCACAGTGCTAGTTTTCCATAAGAACACAAAACTTAAACCCATCACTCTCTCTAGATCAACCAATGCCTTCAAAATTTTGGAGTTCATTGAGCAACTTCAAAGACTTTTCTTTTATAGTCCTAGAGACCTGAAACCTGTTACAATCCTACAGATTCTTGCAAACCAGTAATAAAAATAAGCAAGCTCTTCCAAAAAACTTATCAAAAAACCTTCCATGGTTCAATGATGAACTCTGCTCCTTAAACACCACAAAATTCACACAAGGAATCAAATAAGGATAAAACATTCCTAGGAAAGAAGGCTGCACTGATTTAATGTCCACCAAAGCACCTCATCCACAGCAATATTGAGCAGTGCTACCAAATTTAAACAACTATGCAGGTACTTTGGACACAAAGAATGAAAGCAGCATCTGAGATATTCCATTTTAAAAAGAGAGTAAAAGCCATACATGAAATGAACGCCAACAATTAGGACAAGTTAAAACAGAATTACTCTCTACCAGATTCACACATTCATGTGTTCCCTTTTTCTTGCTACTCCCCTCAGATATCATTGACTTGATCCAGGCAAAAAACTTTCACTGCAGTTTTCTCTTTTTTCCTATAAGTCTCGAAGTGTTAGACAAGTGGATCTGTTCAGTGAAAGTTTTGTTTTCCTTCAAGAAACTGAGATGAAATGCACTTTAGTCTTAAGCTCACAAAAGACAAAACACCCAGTAGAATGCCCTTGATCCTATTTAAAAACAAAGGAACAAATAAACAAAACACTACCAAAAAAACCCAAGAGACTCCTATTTTTTGGTGATACTCTACTGAGAAACTTTAAAGACATCTATGAATATTCACTTTTTCATATAGCGCAAACCACATTTATTGCAACGCGCAAGTAGAAGCCTGCTGTATCTAGACCAGATATAATTTTATTAATAGAAAATTTCTCTCTCCAAATGAAAGCCTCCCATGAATATTTATCTACATTCAAATAGGAATGCCTCTCATCTCAGAAGAGGATTCATGAACTTTAATGGCAACTTCAGACAATTTGAGAGGTTTATATTTCCCTCATGTAAACAGCTTTGCATTAGCATATGAATGTAATTATCCATGCTTTAACTTTGCCAGACACTGACCACTTTGTTGCATTTTTAATGGCTTACCTATGAGTTTTTTCATTAAACATTTTTGATCTACTGTTAGCTTTGATGTCAGCTTGAGAAAGAATTTTGCCCGTTTGCATATCAGTGAGCTAAAAGTTACCTAGAAACACTTCACACCAGCCTAAATTCCAAAAAAGGCCTTACACAGCTAGACTTGCTTCTCTGTTATAACTCAGGTATCTGAGAAAAACACATTAAGCACCACAAAGGGTGCAAAGATATCTGTACTGCATGTAACATCATTCTCATTCTTACTTACTGCAGTAGAGGTTTGGGAAAAATGTGAATTCTTATTTCACAGGGAAAAAAAGGTACTTGAACATGTTTTTTTCTAAATCTTAAGTGAATTCAAATTACATTTATAAATGTGGACTCACATAGAGAGAGGAGAAATAGAGATCCTCCTGATACCTTTAAAGAACAAGGAACTTGATTTACATCTTCCTGTTATCTTTTCTGTAATAATGACCAACATGTGCCTGATACCAGAGTGACAAAAAGGATTTTTC
Organism: Donacobius atricapilla; assembly: GCA_013397315.1. Classification (NCBI taxonomy): domain Eukaryota; kingdom Metazoa; phylum Chordata; class Aves; order Passeriformes; family Mimidae; genus Donacobius; species Donacobius atricapilla. Next base: position 205,839 of record WBMY01015398.1, on the reverse strand, counting down.
CTGTATGGAGGAAACCTCAAATAAGGTAATTATTAAGGTTCCTGATGGATCTCTAGCACCAGAAGAGATTCTGCTCTTCAAGTTTTAAAGTATCTATTGGAACTTTTCCTAGAAAGGGGAAAAGGGAAAATAGAGGAATAAAAGCATTCTTCCTTTCCAGTTCGTTTAACTTTTATTTTTACCTTGGCTGACTCATCTAGAAAAGAGTAAATAAGATTTATATATAAGAATATGATTATAATGAATTGAAGGCAAGGCTACAGTGGTCATCTTTCATCTAAACTGATATGCACACTTAGATTATAACAAAGTCTACATTTTTACATGCTTGATAAAACATCTCTTTTATTCAGTATTTCCACCAGTTGAAACTGATTCCTATCTACTCCTAATAATGTATATTCTTATATAACACTTTGTGCTACGTTTCTTCAAGTTTCAGTTTAAGAAGTTAATGAAAGTGACTCTCTCCCACAAGAAATCCCACCTAGGAGACATAAGCAAATGGATGCCTCAGAAGGTTGAAATAATTAGATAATCTACCCTGATACAGGCAGGAAATTGCACGCATTGTTTTTACACCTACTTCAATAGATGTAGCCCTGGAGCTTTCATGGATTAACTTAATTATTTGTCATCATCTGCTTATCGGTCTACTTGTACCTGAAACGAATTCCAGAGTAAAATAAAACACAAGGAACTTGCTATGCCAGTGGACTGAAATTGCTCATGTGACTGCCCCAATCCCTGATTTACACAGGGCCAATGGGAATTGCCATGGGAGTCAGGCTAATCATCAGTTTTATCCTTTTTATCACTGTGCCCTAGAAAGGAGCAAAATGCTCTGCAAGTAGGAAGAGGTGGGTAAATGTCGCCCTGATTTTTGCAGCCTTCTCTTCTGTTTCACAGCTTCATGTTTTGGGTTCTTTCTCATGCTCTGGTCTGTAAACACTGGCCAATGTTATTGTAGTTTCAAAATAGTTTACATTCTTTGTCTTAGAGCTATGGACAGCTGATGGACAGTTGTCCTGACCAATGGGACGGGGAGAGGTGTCAACCTTCTCCCCCAGTCCCTGACCTTTGTAGAGATACTATAAAATGGAGTCAGACTTTCAAATAAAGTAGAGGTTTAGTTCATGCCTTCTCATCAAAGTGTGAGTGTGTGTTTGTGTGTGTGTGATGACCTACATCAGGTAAACATTTAGAGTCATGTTCCTGTTCCATCCAGCCTCCCAGTGAAATGCTGCTTCCAATTAAATGTGAGAGTTCACACCCCTTCCAGAAGCAAGTCTAAGTTGAATTGTGCTGGTTACTATTGTGGCTTTGCTAAGAGCTAACTGCAGTCCAACAGAAGTTTTTCACATTTGCCAGTTTCCCCTTCTGATCAATATTCCTCAATTATTTTCAGTACTTGTCTAAAGTTAATCTTCCAGGATGTAGATCCCACATTTCCTTATTACGGTTTTTCCTTTAGTTATCTACCCATTCCCATACTTTGCAAATATCTTTAAATCAGTAAAATCAAGGTAAAACCTTGATAGAAATGCCATTTCCCCAGTTAGCTCTGCACGTACCTGCGAAGATCCAGGATGTGCTCAGCTCTTGGAGCTGCCACCAGGCTGTTTTAACTCCATCTCAGCAAACTGTGGCACTCAATATATACTGACAATGGGAAGAGCAAAGCAGCTAAACGCTGAAGTCTTCTACAGTGATTTTAATTAAGAGTCTGTCACCATCTGAATTATTATTGTTACTTTAGGAATTACATTGCAACATAAATTATTATAATAAAGAAGCCTGGCAATTGTGATCTTAGCCAAAGTGCCTGAAAGAGGTTTCATTTGCATTGTGCCTTTTGGGCCACTGGGGAGAAAGAAATTCAGGGATTGCTTCCACCTGGAAGAGGAGCTGCCATGTTGCCAAAACTTCCATAATTAACAGTTGTTTAGCTATGGAGGCAGCAAATGCCCTGTCTCACCTCTGAAGCCCACATCCTTCCCCAGGGCTCTCCTCCAGTTTCCCACCGAAGTATTTATTCCCCTCCTGGGGCTCAGGTCCCCACACTTGTTCTGTCACTGTGTCTCCAGCTCACCAAACTCCCCTCAGTTCATGCTGTTCTCTCCTACAAACACACATCAGCAGAATGAAACCCAGAGAAAGCCTCCCACTCCACGTGTGCATCCCAAGCACCATTTGTTTGAAACGTGAGGGTCCTGTCTTTGGGCTGCCTGTGCCAAATGTGTGGCTAGGTGATGTTATAAAACAGCACAATTTTCAGCTGTTCTAAGGGGAAAAGCAGCTGTTCTGAATGCACAACTGTACTTCATCAAACCAAGAGGAAAATCAGACAGAAGCCGATATGGGAGTCTCAGCCAAAGGCTTTAACACACGAGTGACGCCTGTGCGGTGGGATCGCTCCGGCTGTCCCTAGTCCCGGGGCATGGTGGCAAGGAGTGCTTGGCAGGCTGTGGCAGGGCCTCCTGACAGCCGTGCCCCGGCACTGCACGGAGAGAGGAGCAGAGGAAGCCACATCCCCGCCGAGAGCCGGGGGTGCAGCTCGGGCACCCGCAGCAACGCTCCGGATTCTGACCAGGGGGACAGCCCAGAGCAGCGCCACATCCACCCCTGCCACATCCCTGCCACATCCCTGCCACCTCCGCCGCTCCAGGGACGGCTGCTTTTGTACCCTCTGACAGCTTCTAGGGAACAGAAGCAATAAAAGCCGGAGGAGCAGGGTTTAGAGAACAGGAGCGATACAGGCCGGAGGAGCAGGGTTCAGGGAACAGGAGCATTAAAGGCAGGAGGAGCAGGGTTTCGGGAGCAGGGTACAGGAGCGATACAGGCAGGAGGAGCAGGGTTTAGGGAACAGGAGCGATACAGGCAGGAGGGGCAGGGTTCAGGGAACAGGAGCATTAAAGGCCGGGGGAGCAGGGTCAGAGCAGCCCAGCGCGGCGCTCGGGAGGATGCCCGGAGCGGCTCTGCGGTGCTCAGGCTCCCCCTGCCTGCATCCACAGGCGTGCGGCAGCGCCGAAACAGCCGACGGGTTATTTCCTGCTGCATTCAGAACCCACCTGGACCTCTGCGTTGAGGTTCCCTTCCCTTCGCATCAAGAACCACATTCGCTGAATTTACAAAAGCGTCTCTCTTGGCCAATGTGATGCAGATGTAGCTCATTCCTCAGCAGATGCAATGTTTCTACTGTGTCCCCAAGGCCAACCAAAACTACAACAGCACATAGCTGAACATAATATAAAATTAGCACTCTAAATGAGAGAGAAATAATCTTGGTGGTGGGTTAAGCAGAGTTGAGTGACTAACAAAAATGTGGAAGATTAAATACATTTTCAAGAGAACTGAAGACTTTTATTTTGTTATTTAGAGCTTTATTATCTTTTTTGCTAAGCTGCACTTAATTTTACAACTTTTCTGAGTATGATTTTAAAGCTCATTTTGGGATAAATCCTTAAAAAATGCATTTAATTCTGAATAGTCAGCAATGCAACCTTCAAAAATACAAAGCTCTTGGATGAAAAAAAATATCACTGCCTTAGGCTAGGGCCAGAGTTTCACTCCTGCTTGCAAAAGTAAAATGATTTGCATCGTTTCTTTCAGACTGTTGTAGCATGTCAGGATGTGGAGAGCATTAGAGTGGACTAATTTCATTATTAAGTTTTATATACACACACGCACATATATATATATTTAAAAAAGCTGGAATCTTACTGTATTTTTTTGCCAAGAAATAACAGCTTAAACAATTTGTTATTTTTATATGTTTACCCAGGCTTCACCTTCGATTATTTATTGTCTGAAAAACAATCTGTTAACGTTTAGGACACCCAGGGTCTTCCCTGCATTACTTGGGTTTCGTTCCAAAAGCAGCATTATGTGTTGGTTGGAAAGCAAATAAAACATGTTAGCACAGCTGATGTCATCTTTCTCCAGTGTGGGTCTGCATAGTTCACACACATCACCACCACCACCATCATTCACAGCTCTTGCCACAAAACAGATCTGGCAAGAAAAGCCCAAAGCTCATTTAGGAAAAATTGGGCAAATCTTCACCCTTCACAGCTGGGTCTCATCCAGCAGATCTGATTAACTGGTTTGGCAGCCACTCTACCAGGAAGCCACAGCACAGTGTAACACAGTGCTACTCTACAGCTTTATCTTAATTGCAAATCATGAGATTATTTACAGGTACTCAGAGTGTGAAAGATACTCTTAGTCCTCAGTTCAGAATCTCTTTAAAGGAGCATTAAAATAATGGCCATTCTCTCCCCTACATGCAGATCCAGGCTCTGCTAAGCCCCCAAGAGTGGAATCCCCCCAAAGTCAAGGACCTTCATTGAGCCTCTCAGGCACAAAAGGGTGCCAAGTCTTGTACTTCCATCAGTTTGCAGATTCAGAGGTATATCCCTGCTCAATGCTATTCTTTCAAAATCTTTCTCAAACCACATAATTTGTGCGGGCAAATTTTCTGGTTTGCTTCTGTTCTTCACACAAGGGACGCCTATATTTGAACAGCAGTTGAAATGACTCCATGTACACTTTGTACAGAGCATTATGGCATCTTGAGTATTTTTTTTTAATAGCCTCATATTTAAAATACAATAAATAATCCCACGGCATAGGATTTGCACTCAGGTTTGTGAGACCTGGTTTACCATTTTTAAAGAATGTTTTTAAAAAAATAAAACACCATACTAGAAATTTGTTCTTTATGCAATCTTGTTCGTTGTTTTCTATCCAACTCCACGACATTGAAATATAAATAGCACCAGAGTAAACCAGGCATTGAAACATGCACTAACTCTTTCTGCAGGCATAAAGAAAAGTGACTCACTTGTGACAGGTATATCCATTTGATCATTACCTGAAAGTATTCAGAACATTCATCCCCGGGAGACACAGTGTCCTGCTAGGGCTGAGGGCTGTCATATTTTATGTAACTCATGGCTTTAGTGAATCAAGATTATTACATCCACCAATATAAGCCTAAAGGGGAATCACAGGAGAGAATTAGGCTGCAAATTTTCTCATTATAAGGAAGTTGAGAATTTTGGTCTAGACCCAGAATCTTCCCCTAAGCTATGAGGCATGCATACAGAGTCCCCTAGTACAGCATTCTCTGCTACATATCTGTTATATACTTCATTGCAGAGTTTTCTGAAACTCAAGTTCCATGAGACGTCCCCAGAAATCCTCATTTTCACATCCCTCACTCCACGCCATGTAAGAGCAGCACCACAAGTTAACATATCTAATAAATACCAGAATCTTTTTTACAGGGAAAGACAGACCAACAGGACAGTATGAAATAAAGAGCAGCAGCAATATGCTACCCAGTCCTGGTTCCCAAAATAGAAACTAGAAATTCCCAGTTCCCAAAACATCAGAGCTATTTGATCTCTACGGAAGGAAAGAAAGGATTCTGACTCAGCCTTGTGTTTAGCAGCACTTCTGTCACAGGCTCAGCAGGCATTCCTGCAAGACTCAGCTGCACTCATGCTGAGCAGCAGGAGGGGAATGCATGGAAGGAATGCTACTGCACCTCTAATCTAATCAGATTTTTCTCTGGATCACATATACAAAAAAACTTAACCCGGGTTTACCAATCTACCTAATCCATATTTGCATCTCCTGCCAAATCTCAGTGTTACAGCGACTGCAGCACGTGTGAGCCCCTGTCAGACCAGGTAAGAGCATCACGTCAGGGGCCTCTCTTCTGCCCCGGCACAGGGAGGGAGCTGCAGCCTCGGCAGGGCTCACACAGCCCTTCAGCCTCAGCGCTTCCACATCCCTTCGGAGCAGCACTAGCACAGACACCTCACTGTCCCAGCAACAGCTGCCTCCTCCTTGAGGGGACAGCTGTGGAATCAGAGCAGGTTTTTTCATGGGCCTGGCCCTCGTTCATTACCTGGGCTCATTAAACATTGCAGGGGGTAGGGGCTGGGTCTGCTCAGAGAAACACTGATTTCAGAATCCCCCAAGAAACCAGCAGAGATTTGATGCCACCTCTGCCCTCCTGCCCTCAGCTCTCCCAGTTCTTCCAAGTGGAGTCCCAGCTAGCCCACATAACTGCATGACTCCCTATAGTTTTCATTAAAATATCCATCTTCTAGTTCCATTTGGGAGCTTACTTTTCTTCCTCTGCCCTGTCCTCTGCTCTCCACTCTCTCCTGCCACCACAATCAGCTTGCAACTCCTTCAGAGGGCAGGGGTCAGATGTGGCAATGGTGTCTCTTTACCCACACTTAACAACACTGCATAAACACTTGAGGAAATATGGAAGAGGTGTTTACAGTAGCCGCATTTCATAAGAGAGATTTATAGGCCTATTAAAAATTATTAGGCTTTACTTCTTCAGTGCCAAAGCTGCTTTCATAAACTGCTCTTGACAATTTCATATCCAGAGTGTGCAGGATGCTTATTTTCACATTTTTAAAGTGCCATATTTCCTTCATCATTAGGGTTGGGTTTTTTGTTTTGTTTTGTTGTTTAAAACAGCAATTCTCTGATTCTTCTGACCTAGCAATTCAGTTTAAAAATACACATTACACTTATGGCATGGATGGACAGCATGACTGCAGGCACTGCTGTCAGTAATGCTGAGAAGTGCTCCCAAGCGTCCAAATAACTAAAATGTGCATGTTTCAATTGCTGATATACTTTGATTGGATTCAGGGACCTGTGAAAAGACTGGGAAAGTCTTTATACCTAAGCATGGCAAGCACAGAGGCAGGACAATGAAAATGTCCTTTTCATCTTGGATAGAGTGCCAGATCTCACCTTTCCACCCTCTAATTCACAAGAAAACAGAAGGATCAGTCCCATCCTTTCTTACTCACGAAGGCAAGGATTCCTTCCTTTACCATCCGCATATCCAGTCTCAATGGCTACAAGGAGAAAAAAAACTATAATCCTAGATTTTGCTGCAGTTTATTAAACTGATAAAACCATTTGCATACATACTTTTCTTGGAATTCAAATCAGGAAATCATTCACGCTCTAATACATGAGCTGTAGATGGTACAGCTGGAAAAAGGTTAAATTCAGGAGTAGTTTCATTTTAATCTATACAATAATGAATTTAAAAAAAAATCAATATTATCAGAATTTTGAGCTGAAGCAATAGATGGAAAATGCCCTGCCCCCCAAGTTTCAATTGGGTTTTCTTGGGAGAAAATTCATATCAGAACTTTCTCAGCATACAAAGACCTTTGAAATGGGCTTTTTCTCTGTTTACAAAGGCAATCCTTTGTGTGATACAGACATTTTGAACAACAACAAAAAATGACAATAAAAATGTATCTGGCTGGAATCTATTACCTGCTTCGATAAATAATAACAAATCACAGTACTATGATTCTGTGCTACAATTGCCAAAAAAAGGATTATTCCTATTTCTCAGGCAGATACCAAAGCTCTGTGTTTGCAGTCAAGGCATTTTCAAAGATTCCTGTCCATCACATCCCTGGAGTCTGCAGCTCTGGTCAGGTACTCCAGGTTATAGACAGCAGTTACAGTCAAATTGTGTTAATAATTAAACACAAGGCTGTACAGAAGCAGCCATCATAATTTGCATGCTAAAACAGGTAAAATCTCAGTGGTAAATCACAATGACAAAAAATGGTTTACTCAGGTTAATCCTAGTTAAATCATATAAATATGTCGATGTATGCTAGATGTCTTTTTTACAGAAAAGATAAACGTGACCTGAATAGGAGAAGACTGATTTCACACCTAGCTGAAGCCATTCACAAGAAGAGGGGACAAAATTCCAAGCTGGCAGGTGAGAGACAAAAGAACTTGAAGTTTTCCTTCAGACTTTGGTGGCCCCCACTGTGCAATATAACCCAATAACACCATTTGGCAACTCCAGAAAGTCATCACTGACCAGAAAAGAAATCAATATTCAGCACCAGCCCAAATTATCTGCTGTTTGCTGAAACAGGAAAGATGCTGCAAAATAAGATGTTGCAATACTTCAGAGCAGTGGAGTTTGTAAGCTGAATGACAATGACTTTCAAGATCCCTTCCTAAAAAACAACTGGGTGGGACCAATTCCTTAATTTTTATGGAGCTGAATACAACTCAAAACTGCATGAAGTGGGACATCCTTCTTTACTGCAACAGCTATTATTTCCAGTGCTTATCTGCTGGAAGGAAACTAGCAGCCTGAGATTATCTAATGTGTACCCAGCTTCCTGAGCAATTCTGATTTTCCTCTAAATACAAAGGAAAATAAATATGTCTGGAAAAGAACTCCTGTGTGTAGGGAATACAAGAACAAACTCCTTTTTCCCTAATTAGCTACCTTGGAATGGTTTAGCATCAATGATGAAAGTGGCATGACTCACAGGAATAATTATTTTTATGGGTACAAACACTCTGCAATCAGAACTGGAGCCCATATAATTATTCCCAGTAAATTCATTGAGCAGATACGGAGTTTCTCACATGTGTGATTGCAATGTATAAACCCACACTTGTATTTCTTTTTTTTATTATTATTATTATTATTGTTGTTACTTTAAGCACTATAGACTTAAAAACTTGGGAGCTGTTCTGTGCAATGTAAAGCAGACTGCAAACTGTGAGATCACAGCTGGGAAACAGAGATGAGGGCTGTAAAAAATTAAAATACAAAGTCAGGTGAACAAAAGAAAGCAATACTCAAATCAGACATATCCACAGGATTTTGATACTTTCAAAAAGCCATCCCAAATATCATCTGGAGCTTAGAGAATGTGGAAAATCATGTAGGCAGAAGAAATTGCCTTAATGTCAGGGATCAATCACTAAATTCTAAAAACCTTTGATGAGATAAATACAAGGCAAAGTGACACCCTATGCCAATACTGCCCTTATGCATGGACATTAAGAATGCACATATCAAACATTAGCCACTAATGCTTCAGAACAGCTCCAGAAATGTGCAGCTTTATTCTTCTCCCTGCCTAAAATACATGCTCAGTTTTACCCACTTCTCTGCACATGTGCAGCAGGTGCTTTTCAGGCATGAGTTGGGCCTTTTGATACAAACTTCAATTTACAGTTGGTGGCACAACTGCTGTTTTCCTCAGCCAACTAATAGTAAAAGAGAGAGAGGCATCAACTTTTGAGATACCAGTATTTTCACAAGCACAGGCAGTGTCCTCACAGCATCAGATACAAGCAGTATCAACCAAACCATCTTGAGCAATAATTATCTGCAGTCAAAACTGAAGTACAGAACAGAATTAAACATTTCATTTCACTGAAAAAGGAAGGGTGGCTAAGAAAATCCCCCTGTGGATGTAAATGATGAACTGTCCAGAAACACAGAACCCACAACAGCCATACATACCTGCAGTAACACACTCTGCAGACAAACACAGCATGAAAGCATAGAACAGAAGACAAGTTTTTACTATTTTCCCTCCATGTCATGGTCAAAAGGCAGCACTCCAGGTATGTATTTCTGATGGTTGCACAAACGTTCATTCTTACAGGGCTTTGGACTATAATTTAAATAAGTCAAGCAACTATAGTTAATCAAAAAATGCAGCCATCTAAGCTTAGGCCAAATGTGGTGAGACCTTGGAGATGTCACAGAATATCTCTGATGCCCCAGGACCAGGATAACATCACTACAAATGTGTAAGGATTGTGCAGAATCCATGCAGGTCTTAAGAAGAATCTGTGCAACCCCACAAGGAGGGACAGGAGCACAATGAGAAGACACAGCCTTGTGTTTCTTTAAGCACTGTGTTATTTTGTTTCATCTCACTTTTATCCTAAAAAATCTTTTTTATTATCTAGTACCTTCTGAGATGAGTGACCAAAATCTTTGTATAGCACCTTGTGGGTAGCTTTTCCCTCTCTTTGCCATGATTTCTTCCACATGAATTACCACAGCAACTAAAGTCAGAGGGGAAATTTGTCAAACATATTATAGATCTTCCTTTTTCTTTCTGCAAAAGTAGACCTTATACAATATAATCTTGTATTAATACAGATATGGCATCCCTAAAAATTACAACAGATAATTAGATCATGGACACCTTCAACAGCAGGACAATTATTTTTACATTGTCTGCAGCTAGTAGCTAAGAATAGCAGATAAGCTATTTCTAGACAACTCTAATGAGACTGTAGCTTTATCTGAGCCCAGAGATATCCTCTTTCCCTGCAAGTTGCTTAGAACTCAGGACCTGATAGATGCATCTTTTTTTTATTACATAAATCCATAAATCCATAAATCCAGTAATGAAAAGTGAAGTCATTTTAAAGGCAGCCAAGTGAGCCTGGCAATGCCAGCCTTTCAAAATAATGTCTGAATACACTGAAAGCTTTGTCACTTGAGTCTCTGAAAAACTAGCAAATAGATACATTTTCTGAATTACTCCATCTTCCAATCAAATTGCATCAGTGCACTACAAGTTTTCCTAAGCAAAATCTTTGCAATCTAAAATGACCTCCTAATTGCACACTTCAGTAGCTGGGCAGGGTGCTGAGGCATAGGGGATGCCCATGGCTGTGTCAAAAGCTTAGCCCAAACTCCCAGGCTGTATCCCACGAGATTCTTCCAGGCAAATCCCTGAACAGGTCAGAATCCTGATCTTTGTCTTCATCTGAATCCTGAACAGTCAGTTCAGAATCACTGCAGCCAAAATTGCCCCCAAATTTCCTTCCTTTCTTCATAAAATAGAAGAAAAACCTCTTCAAATACTTCATTCTGAAGTTGCTTCCCTCCACCTTTACATTGTAAATTATGCCGTAATTTTTACAAATACTTATAAATACAAATTATTACATATTTTTAAATTACATATCAAGCATAGAGCTTGTCAAAGTTCCTTGAAGTTATTAAAAAAGTAACTCCAAGTCACTGTTTTTTCAGATCATTTTGATATCAGAGAAATAGCATTTTCTAAAGAAAAAGCTAAACAAAACACTTTATCAGGACTTTTCTTTAAAAAAATCTTTCTTTGGCCTTGAAGAATAGAACAGTGCCAGACTATAAGAGCAGGCCCAGATAAAAAACACATATCCCAGTGCAGGCTCCTGTGCACCAACTAGACCTTGCTCACAACCAGCTGCATTGCCCACTGGTATTTCTTTCAGAAAACATAATTATTCATGCCCTAACTAGACCAAGATGCTTCTCCTCTGAAAATGCAAAAATATTTTTCATCAAGTTTTGTTTCATGATCTAGAAAGAGCCCAGCAGCAAATATCTCACCCAGGGAACAAACATGGAACAGTGATGCTGGGTTTTGTTTGCATGGAGCTCATCAGCTTCACCCTGCTGTGCAGGGGCTTCAAACAACTATTTTAGAATTTCATTTGAAATTATCAAGTTGCCATCAAAGTCAGTTTTCTTGGGTATGCACAGATACACACCAGGACTGTGTCAAATGGGGAGAGCTCGGATCGGGCACCGCTGATTTCTCCTCCTGAGCCCGCCAGGCCAGGTCACGGTGCAGCTCTCACACCTCTGCTCAGGGGGGACCCTGCCGCCTCCTGGGGCACCCAGGGCACTGAAAGCCTTCCTCAAACTACGGCTGTAAATCAGAGAGACAGAGGATGGTGCTGAGGAGAGGAACACGGGAAGGAGACAGCAGCCACAGGACCCGGGGCTGCTCTGCGCACGGGGCAGGAGAGGCACTGCTGGAAGTGCCAGCTGTGCCAGCTGTGCTGCAGTGCCCCAGCCTGCCCTGGGCCACTGCCCCTCTTCTCCACATCAGGCTTATGCCTGACTGCCCTCACACAAAATCATTCACAGAGAAAAAAAACAAAACAAAATCACACTTCTGCTGAACTGAAACTATTTCAGGGTACTGTAACATTGGTTTTATTGATTTATCTATTTAAAGCAATGTCAGAATTTTGCCATTAATATTTGATTGGTATTTTCAGACCCTTACAAGAATTGCACAGACCATAAAAAGGTGTTACAGTAAAGCACCACAGGTAGAAAAGCATTACTCTGAAGCCTGGGGGATGTTGGTTGGCACTATGTTCTACATCTTACAGCTCTCACAAGGGATCTTTACACCATTGCCAGGACCTGGCTTCTTAGCATATATGGATTTAAAAATAAAATTAAACAAAAAGAACTGAAAGTGGCAAAACAAAACTCAAACAGTGGACATTCATAGAACAAAAAGTAGCGTGATATGTATCCAACAGTCAAAGTAAATTCGACATAGTGTGCATTGAAGATTGACACATTTTAGCAGGTCTTGTTACAGTGCACAAGCTTTGCACCTAAGAATGCACTCTTATAAATTAAAAGTTCTGTCTTGTTTCTTCAAATTCAAAGAAAAATAGGTCTTGGGATACTTTAAAAAGTGTTTGTTACCCCAAACATGCCTAGTATCCTGAAAACATAACTCACAACAGGAGCAATCATGCTTTTAGAGGCAAGGAGAAGAGCTGCAAAGAAATCTTGTCAATGAATTTATGCAAGGGCTTATACACGAGCAGAACTAAAATGTATTTGTTCTTCAGAGTACAAACAAAGTTAAAAATGGTGTCAGGAGAATAAAGCAGCCCAGAAAGCTGATAGCAATCTATCCACATTAATGACCTAGAGGAAAATTCAAGCTGCCAGTGGAACTGCCCAACTTGTTATCAATGAGCCCAGAAGCCTTTGATGGGAAAGCATCTCCAGAGTTTGCCAGCTGACATCTCGGGCCATCATCCCACAAAGATATGTTTGATGGAGTAGAAGGCATTCAAACCTTTAGCTGTGGTAGTAGAAGCATGCCAGTTCTCATTTCTAGAAGAGGAATACTGTTTGTATTACGTTCAGATAGAGGTGGCAGTGCTACTTCTTTTAGAAGCCTGAGCCATCCCAGTGGGTCACCCAGCATTATGCAGTTTGTAACTTCGGTGGGCTGAAGTTTTCCCTCCTGGGTATCCACAGCAATCCCTGCTTTCTAAAAAATTTCAGGTGTGAGTTTTGGAAAACTTCTGAAGTGAATTAAAGGAAGAAATACATTCTTTATCTATGATAAAATACAGCCTTTCTGTGAGGTGATCTAGCTCAGTATACCTGTGACCTTTAGCAGGCTCTTCAATTTTGGCTACATTTAATATTCCAGATTTCTCAGCAGATGCATTGTTGCTCAGAAATTGTCCCAAATGTGACAAAATTATGAGCCTCTATGATTCCTCACTTTTACTTTCATAGCATTCAAAATACATGAGAATCAGGGAGACTCACACTTAAAGCATTTTCAAAATCAATACTACAACTTGAGTACTAATTTATTAAAATTTAATATAGAAAGAAAACACTATATTAAAAATTGAGTTATCACCAGGGACTAGAGCAGGACTGCAGGAATTTAAGACCAACTAATTGAACCCCAAGAAGATCACTTGGCTGGTACTCCTGAAATATGCAACAGATCCTGCCCCTTGAATAATAAAACACTGGAAACGCCTGCCAAGTTAATAAATTTTTGTGTCTCACTGAGGTTACAAAGCACATAGCTCCCAAGTGACAAGCTCCAGACCCTTGGGTGTGATAAAATTTCCCATAAAGTAGCTGTGGTAGTTTGAATCTTTTCTCCTGTTCAGGGTCAAACTCTCTCTCTCTGAGATGTTCATGGTGTGTGCAATGTCAGTGGGAACTTACACACTCATCCTACAGTGGAACTAAATATTAAGCTATGTAAAAACACCACATTACTGTCTATTATAAAGCCTGAGTCTGCTATTATATCCACAGGATAAATAAGAACAAACTCCTTTGAAGTCAGTAGAATCAAAACTCTAAATGCCAAGAACAGAATTATATCTTCCAGCCTGGGCTCTCTACCCCACAGGCAGAGGTGAAGGACTTATAGAATTGTATATATTAAAAAAAATGCAGACAGCTTTAAGAATGATCCTGCAAGTAAAGCACGTTAACAAAGTCATGAAAGACTTTTCTATAAAAATGAATTCAACAGAGAATGGAAGGAAGAAAAGACAGACACATTTATGCTGCTATGATTTTTCATGGCCAGAGAAAAGCAAACTGAAGCAGAAGAGACTTGTAGTTCATATGGAAGACAGTGTCTGCCAGCCAAGATGTTCCCTGGCAGGAGCACAGTGGAAGTGTCTTTTGACAATTCTGATCAAGAAGTGCCCTAGTTAGTATTCAAGATGGCCATCATGATATATTAGATGAATAATTTTGGTTCTTTGTCAGGACTTGGATAATATCTGCCTACAATACATCTGTATCAGTGCACTCTTAATTACCAAGCAAAGGACAGATAGAACAGCACAAAACTTCTCTACACATCCTTTATGCTCAGATAATGACAAGCTCATGTAAATTATGGCATATATTACAAAAGCAAACACTGCTCCTTTTCATTATCACTCACTACACACGTGTAGCATTCTGAGGAGCTGAAGGGAGAGGCTTGTTCAACAAGATTCATCAAGTTAAAGAGTAAGCTGCAGGACCTGAGACAAGAAAAGTTCAGTCCCCAGACCTCTCTTTATCATCTTGCGATAGTTATGCAGAACAAGCAGCAAGATTTAGATTCTATCTACTTGTAGATAATTGATGGAGAAAGAACTTGAGGGTGACACAAAGACATCAAACTGTTCTGCAAGTTCTTTCCTTGTTTTCTTTAGAATTAAGGCTTCCTGTCTGTTCAGAGTGATGAATAACAGGGTACAGAATGTCCTCTGTAAAACAGAAATAATTCTCCTTCATTATTTCACATCTGCACTTTATTTACATATCTATTTATTCACTTGGGGCTCCAGAAAAGGGGCTTTGGTGGGCAGTCATAATCTTAGGATCATCTGTGGGGTTTTTTAGCTTTTTCCCCAACCAATTAAGGAGCAGATCACAAGCTTTTAGGCTGTTCTTGTCCTATAACACATGGTTTGGCTTTTGCTCTTTTCCCAAAAAAGTAGGTTTGTTGTAATCTTGGGAGATTTCTTTGTGGGCTGCAGTGGATGGCAAGAGCTGGAGTAGGTATTATGTTCTCTTTAGAGCTAAGGCTTTCTGTACAGTTCCTGTGGAGATTTAGATCAGAGGGTTTAAATCCTATGCTCCTATATTCTACATTTCTTCCATTCTAGATAGCAGGATCTTGATTTGTTCCTTTCCCTATAGCCTGATAGATTGGCCTCAGAGAAAACTTATTTCCAAAGAATTCTAGATTATTTTCTCTGTTTTAAACAATTTAGCATTTGCTGCCACTGAATACGATTTCATTTTTAATGGACACTCTTAAATACCTTAACATTGTGTTTGCTCATTGTTTTTTTTGTTTTTATGGGAAAAACCAAATTAATGATCAGCAGATCTGATGCAATAACCCAGATGTTTAGTACAGAAACCAGAAAAAATAGGAACTGAAGGAAGGAAAAACCTAGTTCTGAAACGGCCATCCTATGATATCATGTCTGCTGTGCATTTGTGCAACAGGAACTGTTACACATCTCCCAGCATACAGTAATTGATACAGTAAACTACTGGCCTGGAAAATTGCTATTGAAAACACATAATCAACCTTTTGAACTCTATAAACCCAGGGAGATGCAATTCTGCTTCCTCAGGACATGTATGCCCAGTCAGTTCAGGCTTCAGCTTCAGAAAATGGAGGTGAACAAATTGCAGAAAACTGCTCTTAGAGATAAGTTTGTTCAGAACCTTGTCATCATGTGGCATAAACTTTCTGGACTCTAAGTCTTCTGAAAGTATATAGGCCAACGCAATAACATGGGAACAGCATATCCTGAAAAATTCTCTATCAGCCCAGAAGTATTAAATATATATTAGCATATATTTATACATTAAAAGAAAAGTTTTTTAAAATAGGTTTTCCTTTTGATTTACCTGACTTGATACAATTCTAGGTGTACTGCCTCTGTGTCCTGCTCGGCTCTGGTGGTGTATTGCATAAGAACGACCAAAGCACCTACCAGGCTGAGGTGCTGCTGGGTTTCCCCTTTGCACATGCACTCTGCCAGGAGATTCCTATACATCCAAGGTTAAATCATAAAAAACAATTCATTAGTTGGCATAGATGGGGAAAAAAACTGATAAAATATATAATTTTCTGGTCTAAAAGATATTTTCCTATAGTAATGGATCTAAGCACTTCCCATTAAAGGGCACTCATCTTCAGTGTACTTCCAAGTTTCCATGGAATATTCCAAGTACTGAACTACAAAAATCCACGAACAAATGATTGATTGTAATTTGATGCTTGAATTCATTTGTGCGACGATTAAATCTACCTTTATCATTTTAGAAGGCCAGGTTAAAAATCCTCTTTTCATGCCAAAGTTCTAAAATTGACTTGAGATATGGTTCCTGGTTGGGCTCACAAACTGCCTTCTTCAGCAATTAAAATTGATTGAAAATATTGATCAGAAAGTGTAGCACTTTTATTGGAGTCTCAGTATGTCATCAGTAGATCCTGAACGTGACCCTGGCAGAGGAACTGGCTCCCCCAGGCGAGGACACTTACCCTCCTGTCACACCTTTGCTCTTTTCAAGCACTAAATACTTCAGAAAACAATGACTGAGCCAGCATTTTCCAAATCTGGGGTCAGCATCTGGAGATGTCAAAGTTTTTGGGAAGCTGTCATGGACCCACAGGCAGACAAGGAGAAAAAGAACAGCCACACTTAATCACAGGAGTTTCATCTGACCCTCAAGCCTGTAACAACCCATCCTGTGTTGCAGATCCTCATAGCTCTTGATCTTAATTTAAGGACACTCAGGTCACCAGGATTAACAGCTCTTGGCAGCATTTCACCACCATCTCAAAGAGCAGCTGCTTTAAGACAGCTTTTCACAGAGTATGGCTTTCTGGTTCCAAGCTTTATCTCCAGGCAGACCCCCACCGAGAACTGATAATTCTGTTTTAACCTACATCCAACTCCTCTTAATTCTAAAGTGGTCCTCTTGAAAGTAGTGAACTTGGTGAACAACCTGTGACAGGTACTAACTTTTGACAAAGATTCTTGGCTCAAGTCTCTTTCATTTCTGCTAAGGCTATTTTACGGCTATCAAAACTTTGCATTATCTCAACCAACCACAACTTGCTGAGTTGAAAAAGCCTTTTTATCTAAAGATAGAGGTGTGCTCAGTGTGACAGGTTTCTGGGGCAGCAGAGGTAGAATGAAAAGATCCTGTAAAGATAAGTCATTTAAGATAAGAGTTCATTCAGTAGCTCAGCACTGAAGGGCGTTCCTAACTTAGTGCATGGGTTAAAAAACTTGTTCACTGCCTTCAGACCCAAACTCACCACCAAGTATTAACCTCTGGATTTTTTTTCTTTTTTTTTTTTAATAGCATAACTTTCTGGCCAGATGTCTGCTGCTTGTTAAGCTCTTCCTCATCTCTGCTGAACAGTTTGGACATTATTGCCTGGTCCCCACACTGGATAACTGTGAGGCTCAGAGGTGAGAATTTGCAGGTTACAGCCTTCCTTTTGCACACGTATTGTAACATCTCTCCATGTTCACTTAATCGATGGGAAAAGTGACCCATCAGACCAAGCAGGACTTGAACCAGGCAGGATTTGTTTGGGTTCTGTTCACGCTTTCTTCCAAACTCTACAGATCAAAATTTTAAAATGCATCATGTGTATATAACAAAAAAAAAAAA